>BRYA01000314.1:1479-63179 GCA_030267965.1 Triparma columacea
GTGGAGGAAGAAGAAGAAGGGGAGGAGTCGCGAATGTGATGCCTCACATTGTTAAGGGTAACGAATCTAGATTTATACGCATTAGAATATTGGAGGAGGAGGAGGAGGAGGAGGGGGAGAAGTGATGCCATAAGTGTAGAAGCTGTAGTGTCGAGACTGACTCGAAGTGGAAAGTTATCAGGTGGAGAGATGAGCGCTTTTTAAATAATCCAAGCGGCGACAACCTTACTATTTAAGTAGAAAGTAATAGAAGCGACGGGAGTTTCGACTGGTTGATTATGTGATTTGCAGAATTGGTTTTGCATCAAAAACTTGTTCCTGTGGCAGAAAATTGAAATAAAGGGTAAGACGGACAACAATGACAATGATAACCCTTGTTAAGGCTTTAACCAGTTGTACTTTGTCCTATTGTTGATTTTTGTCTCCTATGCATGTCAACTTCAAGTTATTTCCCCTCTTCAATCACGGTCGACTGACTGAGCATTCATTGGGTTTGGATTATTCGTCTCATAGACAATATAGTACTACTTTTAGCGATATTTCCGATCTGTTAGTATCACATTGGGGTTGCTAGGGGCAGAGAACCGCTATTGACGCCGCAATGACGCATTCCTTGAGGGTCTCACAATCCCTCTCCCTTGCTCTTACTCCATCACACCACACTTACCCTGCTTATCCCGTCAATAATGTAGGAATTCGTTGAGGATTGAAGCTGTTAACGACAAGACTGTATTATAAATCCAGGGTTAGGGTTAGGTTACCAAAAGGACTGTATAAAAGATCCTTTCCATCCCTACAATGAGTGACTTAGACTTTGCTTATGGTGATGACTATAGTGATGACGACGGTGATGATTATAGTTATGACGAGGGTGATGTCTATTCGAATGACTACGACGACCCAGATGATGGGGACTCTCCCCTTCCCAAAACAGCAGTATACTCCGGAGCAGAGCACTTCAGAGGCAATCGTGAACTCACAGAAGTGACTTTTGCACTAGGAGTGACGTCGATTGGCGAGGGCGCCTTCTACAGATGCTCCTCCCTCACGGCCATTACCATCCCTGACGGAGTGACGTCAATTGGCAAACACGCCTTCTACAAATGCTCCTCCCTCACGGCCATCACAATCCCGGACGGAGTTACGACGATTGGCAATTACGCCTTCTACAAATGCTCCTCCTTCATGGCCATCACTCTCCCGGACTCAGTGACAACAATTGACAGGGGCGCCTTCTTCAGATGCTCCTCCCTCACGGCCATCGCCATCCCAGATGGAGTGACAAAGATTGGCGAACGCGCCTTCTGGGGATGCTCCTCCCTCGCAGCTATCACCATCCCGGACGGAGTGACGACGATTAGTAAGGGCGCCTTCAAGGAATGCTCCTCTCTCACGGCTATCACCATCCCGGACTCAGTGACGACAATTGACGAGGGCGCCTTCTTCGAATGCTCCTCCCTCGCGGCCATCACCATCCCGGACGGAGTGACGACGATCGGCTATCAAGCTTTCGACGGATGCTCCTCCCTCACGGCCATCACCATCCCGGACGGAGTGACGAAGATTGGCGACTGGGCCTTCTCTGATTGCTCCTCCCTCACGGCCATCACCATCCCAGACGGAGTGACAGAGATTGGTAGGGAAGCCTTCTGGGGATGCTCTTCCCTCACGGCTATCACCATCCCGGACGGAGTGACGATGATTGGCCTTTCCGCCTTATCCGGATGTTCCTCCCTGATGAAGCTCAGTCTATCTCCTGCCGTTTCCATCGGTGAAGACTGCTTCTCGGACTGCACTGCCCTAATCGCTGCCGCTGCTGATAAGAACATGCCTACCGTCTCGGACCTTCTCCATTACAGGTGGCACCGCAATGTCGCTGTGATGGAACGCGTCACCGCTCTACTTTGCCTCAAGGGAACCTGGGATCACGTGGAGAATCAACCCAGTGGAACGGATAGTCTGAAGCGGAAGCGAACTGACGGAGTTGAAGCCCCGCTAAAGAGGACTGAGGCACGTGACAAGATCCCGAAAGTTTTGTGGAGAGTAATTCTGGAGTTTCTGTAAACTCTTTGTTGTAATGTAGGGCGTTTTTTCATTAAAAAAAGTGCGTTTTAATTCTAAATAGGTACGTAAAACGGAAATAGAAAGGTAGGTAGGTAGATTTAAGCCGAAATGGCTCTTAACTATTTAGGGAGCATAGATGCCAAATAGTTAGTTCAGCTTGCCTGTTAGGGTTAGCTTATGTCAACCCTCCGTGAAGGGAGCTTTTTTTTAGGCGCAGCAAAGAGCCTCGTCTGGGTGGTCGTTAGGGGGTGATATATTGACGTCCGGAGGCCGTACGAGGTCCCTGCAAGGATCATGGCTCTCATGAACCTCATACTTGAGCCGACGACAAAGTCAATTTGAAGATTTTTTTCTGTGTTGTTCGAATTTTCCGATAAAACACTCTCCAGTGCGTTTAGCGTTATGATGAAGCTTGGGAGGGGTATTAATCCGCTTTGTGTTCCCCCAAATGTTGAATTAATGAATGAAACCTCAAAAATTGTTTCTTCCAGCAAGCATTTCGGTTGAAAGATGTCGAACTTTGGGATCGGTGCGCCAAGTCCTCGGCCACCGCCCAACCCATTGCGCACCTCCGCAGAGCGGGCGATATCGAGTACATCCTACTCCATGCCAGGGGTAATGGCCCACAGCTACACTCGAAGATTGAAAAAACCTCGGGCAAACAGTGGTAATGGGGACGCTATTATAAATAGTGCAGCACTTCAGCAGTCACTCGCCTCGTCGTTGAACCTGAATGCCCAAACAAGGAGTTTTCGGCGGCGCTCTAGAAACAGAACAGGTCCTGCCACTACCCGGGCTTCTGCTAGTACCCCTGCTCCATCTTCTTGGACGTGCGGTAGCTGCACCTTGGTTAACCGCATGGGTACTGCATCGTGTGATGCTTGCGCAGCTCCGTACGTAAGCAACGAGAATACCGGGGAGATGCCCGCGAACCACAATAGACTGAACCTCGCCCAGCTCCGAGGACTCGAAGAGAAGCCGAAGTCGAAGTTGACCGCTGCGGAGTGGACAAACGTTGAATATGATGCCCTGCTCCGAGGGGATGTCACGGGGGTATGCTCGATTTGCCACGAGGACCTTGTCGTGACTGGGGGGGGGGCTGATGGGGGGCAGGAGCAGGTCATCCTCTCCTGCAGTCATACCTTCCATGCCGCTTGCATAGCCAGCTTCGAGAAGTTTCTCCGCACCAAGGAGAGGACATGCCCGATGTGTAGGCACACAAACTATCAGAAAAAAGTCACTTCCGTGGGCACTGCCATGAGGAGGCTGGAGTGTGCGAGGCTAATGCAGAGGTGCGTCAAAGGGTGGCTAGTAAGGAAGGAGAAGCGCAGCATGTTACGCAAATTTTACACCGATGGGTACGGCGAAGCTGGGCGCCGGAGAGATTTCTACGCCAAGGAAATAGGGGATCTGGGGAGTAGGGTGGAGAAGGAGGTTGAGGCCAAAGAAGACAGCATCGACGCCCTCTTTGCCGAGTTCGATAACAGTCTGGCCCTGAGTAGGCAAGTTTTCAGTGACAATGCGGCTGATGGAGTGAGGGGGGGGGGCGATGGAGGGGGCGCTGCTGTCAAGCCCACCCCCAAACGGAAACCTTCGACAACAATGTGTGACTGGCTCAAGGTGTGGGGGCAGGCGAAGGACAGGGGTGACACCCAAGAGTGCCCCATCTGCCTAGGCCCGTTGAACCGCGGAGGGGGGCAGATGCTCCTGAGCTGCAGCCACGTATTTCACAAGAGCTGCATCGAGGCATTTGAGCGGTTCAACATTTACGAAGTCTGCCTTTGCCCCGTTTGCCGAAGTGGCTACGACAAGGCTGACGTTGAAAATGTTTTGCAGCTCGAGCAAGGTGACTCGCGCTTTCTTATGTAAGGGAAGGAGAGGGAGGGCAACTTTGAAGTTGTGAGGTGGAATAATGATGTTTGATAAATGTTGTTTCAATCAAAAATACATACACTATTCGTTTTCGTCCTTCACATCGCTCACTCCAGGCATCCCACTACTATAATTCTCCGAAAATTCAACAAATTTCTCCTCTTCCTCCTTCGCTTTTCTCTCTTCTTTCTCCTTCTCCCTTACTTTCTCCCTCTCCACCTCCGCTTTCTTCTTTGGGAACCTCGGTCCTCCCTTAAAGACATGCTTCATGCCCATAACCCGCTTTGATTCCGAGCGCTTGTTAATGTCCGGGTTATAAGAGTTGAATGTCGGGCCATCCTCCATCTTTCCGTTCCCGTACCCCATGCTGTATACATCGAAGTTGTTGTCCTTCCCCACGACCGCAGTCGGGCCCCTCTTCCTGACGACCTTGTTGAAGTTTTTACCGTTCTTATCCTTGAATGTTCTGGTCACGCTGTGGAAGCCATTAAAGTCAATAGAATGTGAAATGTTCGGGCTCATCATGCTCATTGTCGTGTTCGGTCGCTGTGGCATTTCCCCCTCATCAACGTCAATGGTGAGCTTAGCACTCCCTCCAAACCCGGTGCCCAATCTGAACCTATCCTCCGATTGGAACGCGGCATTCACGTCCATGGTATAGCTCCTCATCTTTTTCGAAGTTGTCGGCGACGGAGACTTCGACGGTGACACCTCGCTGTGCTCCGTTGCCGTGTTGTCCGTCCCCTCGGTCCACATTGACATCCCCCTCGTCTTATTCTTTTCCATTCCATCTCTCTCCAGTTCCCTCTTCTTCATCTCGATGTACAGTTTGACTCTATCGCTCACGTTCAGCCTTTCCCTGGTCGCCTTGCTTCTGAAGAACCATGATTTCTTGTCAACGTCCTTCACTCTAACAGATGCGGCTACAGCGGGATCAAAGAACTCTCCGGGTCCTATGCCCACGGGGTTGTTGAGCTCGCGCAGTCCAAGAACAGGCGTAGACTGCGGGGGGTTGGAGCTGGTTAAGTAAACACATTCTTGACGGGCTGGGCTGAGTGGCATTTCTCGCTCTCACCTTGCTCTTCATAAAGCTTAAGCTCGCACGATTATCGTCTTCCAGCCTTTTGGCAACCAAGTCGGCCTGTGCGTAATTTTGCGAAAGCCTCGGTTGGTAGGACTCCACCTCACCCCTCCTCTTGTAAATGTCAGTCTCCCAGTCAGACATGTCAAAGTTATTGTTGGAATGCCTAGTCCTGTTAGGGTACATTCCGATGGTTGCAATCGTGGGGTTCACCGCGTGGTACTTCGTCGTAGACCGGAAAGGTACGGTTGAGGTAGCCCTGCCCAAATCCTCCACTGCGGGGTCCTTGGCGTCGTAGGTTCCAACAGAAGGGGGTGGGACTTCGTAGGGGCGGAAGCACTTGGGTTGAGACGTCCGCTTGACAGCCAGGAATGATGCTTTGTAGTTTCTAGTAGCTTTGGTGGTCTTGTTGAGAGTTGGGTCTTTAGGAAGATCAAGGAGATGTTGGGGGACTGGGAAGGGGGGGAGGTGAAGGAGGTGAGCTATAAGGTTGGTCCTTACCCTCGTGCATCAACGTCGATTTACTCCTCTTCTTCCCCCCCCCGCTCCTCTTATCCCCGCTCTTCGCCCTCTTCTCCTTCCTGTCTATCTCACCTGCCTTCTGATTAGTAGCAGAGGGATATTTCCACACCTTCTCCGTCTTTGGATGAGCAAACTTTCCCTTGTTTGCAAATGCCGTCGTAAGTTGCGTCCGTGTCGGCGAATTTTTTGTCCGTGATGTTCTTACGTTCCCCCTTTTTGGACTAAGAAGGATGGAGGGCGATGAGGGTTGCGCTGCTCCCACTGATGGAGAAGACAACGGAGGATTATCAAGATCATGGAATGAAAACGTTGGCGCACGACCCCGGGACCGGCTCGTGGGCGAGTCGTCCATGGACAGGGGTGTAGATTGAAGAAAGTATTTGCTCAACTGCTTTGCACCCTAAATTAAGGAGCCAATTTTTGAGGCTTTGGCGGCATTTTTTGAAGGACCATTGGCTGTCCTCCCACTTTCCGTAACAATTGCCACAGCATTGTCTACTCATCCTAGCCCAAGTAGCATCCCTCCCCATAGGCCCCCCCATCCCTCCTCGAACCCACCTCTCTTCTCCTCTTATGTCTGTATTTTCAGAAGAATATACCAAGGGTCCCGTGCCTCGAGGCTACAAGCGCGATCATCCTGCTGTTCAGCCTCACGTCTTCAAACCCCTGTCCAAGACTGTGCAGTCTACAGTTGATGTATTGGACAGGCATGCAAGAGATGGTTGGAAACCTCATGACAAGCCCCTCAGCAGGAAGGCTAGGAGACTGAGGTCGACCTATGGGACGGGCGATATCATAAATCACCCAGAATTGAGAAGGAGGGTCGCGCACAGCCCCGACAATACTAGTCGGGTTCAGGCCATGTTAAAGAGGAATAGGAATATTGTGCTTAACGAGCGGGGATATTACCCTTCTGGGGCGAGACCTTCTGAGGCTCGGCATCTTGACGTGTCTAAGAACAGGTTCGCCCAGCCCCTAAATACTGTCGGTGGGCCTCGCTCTCCCGTTCGAATGTCTGTCTCTCGGCCCCCGTTTTACTCCCCCGGTAAGGGTGAGGGCCCCGTGGGAAGCATGTCCCTCGACGCCCGTTACGGCGCCCTGAACTCTGCAGGCGGCCACGCTGCGCACAACGACAAGCTCCTTTTCTTCGACGAGGACCTCCACCAGAACATTGACGTAGCAGATGATCCCATCAGCGGGACGACCTTGTCGTGGCCCAGCCTGGGGGGGGAACACATGGGTAATAAGGATAGGTACGGTCCGGACGCGGTAGCGTCAAGCCAAGGGCTTTACGACCCCTACGTCTCGAGGGTTGACGAGTACAAGAAAATTAGCCCTAGCCAGTGGCCGGAAGAGGCTGGGTTCACGAGGGGTAGTGCTATTGCCAGGCGGAAAGAGAAGGTGAGGCACCTGAGTTGTTTAGCCAACATTATTTGCCTCGCTTTTCTCGTCGTAAGAACACGAATTGTACATCGTAAATGTCTTGGCACAATCATATCATCTCACACATATCACACATCACCTTCCTTCACTTCTTCACCCTTAGCCCCACTCCCCGATTCAGATCCCTCGCGGTCTCGCTCGTTCAATAGAGCGCGATGGAATCCGCAAGTCCCGCGTCCATAACATGGCTTTGAGTAAGCGTCGGTCCGAAACCAAGTCATTTGGGCGCTGGCTACAGGGCAAACCGCGGGGGGGACAGTACAAAGAACCGCCGCCTTTTTTCCCTAATAGCAGCTCGACAACGAGCTTCTTTACAGAGTACGACCCATCCGTTATATCCGATTACCCTCATGGGGTGGGGAAGGGGTCGATGTCGAAGGTAAAGAACAAAAGGTCCGAGTTTGCGGACAGGATGTCCACGTACGGTGAGCTCGCGTCCTTGCACCAGGGTCTGACAGGTGGTGCTGACAACCCATTTAGGAAGAGCATGAATCTGCCGTCAAAGGTGGGGTCGGGCAGCCGGGTGAGCATAAAGTTTGCGGGCAGCTACAGCATGGCCAGGTCCATGAGTGAGGCCAATCACCTGGGGGAAAAGAGCGCGCTCGTGCAGGCTGTGGCCAAGGCGACAAAGTCGCTGAAGCTTGAGAATGAGAGCAAGATTAAGTGCCTCTCGCGTTTCGGGCTGATCCTCCTCCAGGCCCCCAACAACTGCCCCGGCCATGAGGTGGTTTTGAAGCTCTCCCGGGCATTAGTTGACACTGCGTCTTCAAACCCGGACCCTGCGATAATATCGCGCCTTCAGTTCGTTCGCGTAGTCATGCACCAGGTCGACCACGTTTTCGACCGCTTTGCCCACAACCTTTACTCCTGCTTTGATCCAAATGGCAGGGAAAAGGTGAACCACACCGAGTTTTGCTGCTGCATTTTAGCGATACACAGACCCAGTATGAATATGCTCACTAGCGGGCAGTACCATTACGCCAGGAAGTATATGGCGAGCATAACTGTGTTGGAGAGGTGCATCCAGCTTTTTGAGAATGGCAGGGGCGGGATAACGAAGCACGACCTGAGGAGGATTTTGACGGCGTGTAGCTTGACTGCTGAAGATAGGGCGAGGATGGACAAGCAGACGGACCAGATATTTCAGATCATGAAGGTTCCCTTTGACAGTATGAGCGTGCCGAGGCTGATGAAGATGGAAGAATTTATTGGGAAGGAGGGGCTGTTGGTGAGGAATAGCTTCGTCTTGGACGAATATCAGGATCAGCTTACGACATTGCAGGAGAAAGTGGGGAAGTGTCAGCAGGAGATGAGGGAGCGGTGAAGGAGCAGGGAGAGGAGGAGGAAAAGGAAAGAACTGTTGTTGTGATTCATTCAAAAGTGCGCTATTTTTTTCTACAACCCGTCAGGATTTCGCTCACACCAAATGAGTTACTCCGTGGAACTCGGCGCCACCGTGCTAGCCCCCGAGCTCTTCTGCGGCCTGCTTGGGTGCTGGCTTGCAAGCATGAGGCACATAACGATCATGAAGATGATCGGAACTAGTCGGAAGTAGCTGTCCGCGCACGGTGGCGGTGTGTAGACGGTGTTGTAGCCAAGACGGATGTAACCGAAGAAACCCTTGTACGCGAAGGCGAGTATGCAGGATATAATGACACTCTTGCTCAGCTTATGAATTGACTTGGCAGCACCGCCTGCCCCTCCCTTGGCGAGCATCTGTGATGTGATAGATTAGGGGGGAAATGGCAAAGGAGTGTGTTAATTGAGTTTGGTAAGGATTTGTTGGTGCTACAGTAGAGCGTGTAGAAGATCCAGTAAACAACTTATCCATGACCCTCGCCATGCTCGCTGGGGTCGCGCTATCCTGCTTTACTCCACACGCATAAACATACCTTACTGATTTTGAGATAGTTCCGCATGCAGATGACAACCCACATAAGGCAGTTCAAGCTGAATGCGAAGCCGCGAATTGCGTTGATGTTTCCGTTGAAAGCACCTCCGTGGCCACCCGTGACTGCCCACTCGGCGATGCCGCCGCCGACCTCAAAGGTCCAGAAGCAAAAGAGAGAGGCTCCGCCTACGTAGTTTACCCACGGTGGAGTTATCTTGGCCTTGCCACCTTCGAGCACGGTAACCCAACTGCGGACAAGGATGACGAGCAGGGATACCAGCGATGCCAGTTCCGCGTACTGAATACCGTAGCTCATCATGTAGGGGAAAGTATGGTAACCCTCAATGTCAACTGTGAGGTTCGTGGGAGGTGGAGAGTGAGAGCGAGTGGGCAGTTACGGGCGGCCACGGAAGTGCGTTCAATGGAAACGAGGTAAACTTACTGTTGGTGAAAAAGTTACAGAAGGCGCTGAAGATCATGCAGCGGGACATCAACTCTGAGGACGATACTGCGATGCGCGAAGTAGGAGCGAAAGAGGTTGCGAGAAGGGTTGCGTCGTCATAAAATATGTTAGTTCCTTTGTGCTCTTGAAGGGTCATTTGTTGTTGCCTATGACCACTTACTGGTGTTCTTTGTCTTTCCGCCAGCCTCCAGCCTCTTCGCTCTGTAAGTCATAGCGTTTCGTATACTCCAACACAAGATGAGAAAGGTAAGAAAGCAGTATATGATGGTGGAAGTGCCATAGGAAGGGAAGGCGTCGACAACGCTCAGAGAGCAGTCGTTAATGTCTGCGACATGAGCGAGAGCGACATGAGCGAGAGCGACATGAGCGAGAGCGACATGAGCGAGAGCGACATGAGCGAGAGCGACATGAGCGAGAGCGACATGAGCGAGAGCGACATGAGCGAGAGCGACATGAGCGAGAGCGAAATGAGCGAGAGCGAAATGAGCAAGAGCGAAATGAGCGAGAGCGACATGAACGAGAGCGACATGAACGAGAGCGACATGAGCGAGAGCGACATGAGCGAGAGCGACATGAGCGAGAGCGACATGAGCGAGAGCGACATGAGCGAGAGCGAAAACCGCATAAGTGCAGGAAACATTTAACCCCTGGCCTTTTTTCCCGTCGCGTTACACGCTCAAGTCCTTACCTGAGTCTAGGTTGCCAGCTTCCCCATCACTTCCCCAACCCTTCGGTACAAAGCCATAGTCACAAACGGGCACGTAATCAACTGAATGGAATTCGCGTGGGGGGGGGGGGGGGGTGATGTTGTGCGTTTATCATGCGTATGTGAGCATATCAAAAGTCAACCCGGTCCAACCCGATTCACACAAGTTCCGCACACTTACCAGCTGTAGCATTAATTGTCCACTCGCAGATATACTCCTCGAGCTGTGATGCGTTAGTGATTCCGAGCGATTCGGGTGTTTTAAGGTAAGTCATTAAAACTTTTAGTTCATCAGTTAGTTGTAAAAGATGGTTTTCCGGATGGTTGGAAGTTGGACCGAACACAAATTGCCGAAGAATTCCTAAATTTAAGGTGTATGATTAAAACGGCCGTGCTTGCTTACTTAGCCGCCCATCCCTTCAGGTTCATTTCAAGGTGTCTTTCCGTATCTTTCCCTCATCCATTCTTTCGCTCCCCCCGCCCCCTCCCACTTGTCCCTTACAACCCCGTCCTCCCAAACCCTAAAGTCCGGGAAAACTTCGACGTCCACCCCGCTGTCGAACTGCCCCTCCACCCCCACCTCCGTCGTTGCCCCGTCCACCAGTACGAACCTGTCGATCCCCAGCGCCTCGCCCTCCCCCGACAAAGCCAGGTGAGACAGGTGGGGATAGATCATCTTACAAGGCCCACACGACCCCGTGCCTACGGTCACTAGCGTTACGCCCTTCTCAACGACTCTTAGGAACTGTTCGTTTGAGGTGACTACGATAATGCCTCCATTCCGTCCGTCATCGTCATAACCGTCATCGTCGTCGTCGTACAAGCCGTCTTCCCAGTAGTCCGTCGCTGCGGCCGCTCGCTGCGATGACCTATATGTGCTGTCCTCCCTCCTGGTCTCTTCGACCTTCCCGTCCCTCACGTCCTTCACCCACATCGCCAGTTCCTCTACTAGCGTCTTCCCGTCTCTCCCCTCCCCCCCCTTTAGGCATCCTTCGCAGACCCAGAACTTTACCGTCCCCCCCTTAACCTCAGTGACCGCGAAAACCGTACCTTCCCCATCCTCAATATCCCCCCTCCCCCCCTTGACCCACCCCGCTACTCCGCAATCCCTCTCCACAATCACGGGCCTCCCCCAACCCCCCGCCTTTTCCCAAACCCCCATAACAACCTCCTCCCACATAATCGTTCCCCCTAAAACCCCATCCCCAAAGTCCCCAAAAGCACCCACGTTAACCGTACCCTCAACCTCCCCCGAAACGTCGGTAGGTTCGCAACCGATACCCCATACTCTAGGTCCGCCAATGAACCTTTTTAACATCCACATAATAACATCTTCAAGGTCACCGTCGTTTAAGTTACGCGGGTAAACCTCACCCTCACCTCCACCAACTCCAACGATTCCCCCCCCCCCAACGTCAATATTCGGTTCTTTGATATAATATCCGCCCCCGTTCCTTCCCCCACAAGCTCCACCTGTTGAATGAACGTCTGCAATAACAAGTGGTACCCATGTACCGTTCATGTTTACGTTGTTCTGGTTTACCCAAGCCGCAGCTCTGAAGGACGTGGGGGAGGGGGGGGGGAATGGGGGTTTAAGGATTTTTAGTTATTTGAATATATGCAAAAAAAACACAACAACACTTTTGCGTGTATGTAACCCCCCCGAACGAGCCCCTCCCCACTTCCCCCCTCTCTATTTTTCTTTTCTCACCTATACCATACATCCCAGTTATTCCCTTCTCCTTCCTCTTCATCATCACCCTCCCCCTTAACGCAGTATAGTATAATCTTCCTCTTCATATTACTCTTTCCTAAACCTCTCTCCCCACCTTGTAAGTATTCCATCGCCAACGCACCTGAACCGTGTTCCCTTACAACTTCACCATCAAACTCTATCACCTCCTGTTCAACTTGGTTTTGCTTGGAGTGATCTTCAAATATCTCATCAAGGTCAACATAAGCGCTTAACCTCCCCCCTGTTTCTCCCCATGCTCTATCCACTACATCACCTATCGCTTCCATAAACCCATCATCATCATCATCATCATAAGGTTGCTCAGAAGTGTATGGGTTATGATATCGAAACACGAAATCATTCCCATAATCCATTCCATCAAACCCGTAAACCCTCAACCCATCCTTACCCTTATCAGATGTATGGTCGTATCCTTTTAAAGGGTTATAATCTAACGAGATTACACGCGGGTAATACGTAATCCCGAAAACCTCAATTAAACTACTACTCATCGATCCGTCTATACCGTAAACAACTGGTGGTGGAGGTCCGTGTGGTGAGGTTTGGTATTGTTTGTATGATAACTGATATGAAGATAAGGAGGTGAGGTAGGAGGAACAGGATGAGCAGGTAGGGGAATAGAATATTAGGATTATTGGAGTGCCGTGGGATTTTAGGGTTGGCATTAACGTTGCTATGTTTAATTGAGATTGCAAGAGGCAGAGGGGTGGGTTGGGGAGTTAAGTAGGAGGGTGGGTTGAAGGAGTGTAGTTTGGTGGGTGGGTTGAAGGGAGTGAGTGGGTTGGTGGATTGGAGGGAGTGAGTGTGTGTGTATGTGTATCTACGTATCTACGCGTAGTGTGTGCAAAATAAGATCTCTCTCTCGATGCTTTGTTCAAATAACCCCAAATTTGTGACTTACAATCATCTAATGTTTCTATTGATGTTTTGTATCCCTCTATAATCTCATATTGTAAGAGTATGAATATAAATAGTATAAAAATAAGCCTAATTGAAGGAGTTAATGAGATTAGAGTAAAAGACCTCATTTTTTGCTATTCTCTCCTCCTTCTCCACTCTCCCCTTGTTTCTCCATTTCAGCGTAATTTGCCATAAATCAAACATATTGTGCTCCACTACCAATTTTATCTCACATTTCAACATTTTGAAGAAAATTAAAGCAATTTAGAGGCAAAATAAAGACAAGTCAGGAACCCACTCCGTCTCTTCATTCCTTTCAAACCTCCCTCACCACTCCCTCACCTCTCAACAACCCTTCCTTACCCCCCTATAAAGTCCCTCCCCCATGTCTCCCCCATCTCTCTCCTCCCTCCTCCTCCTCCTCATCCTTCATCATCTTCTCCCAACCTCCTTCACAATAACCCCTCCTTCATTCCTATCAACCTCAACAAAGTTTGCAATAAACACAGCCCTCCCAAAGTACAACATCCCGCATAAACAAATATCAAACGACCCTAAATCCCCACCTGATAAAACCACCTCAGGTGAATGGAGGTTAGAGATAAACGTAGGAGATGGTTCAGCCTTCATAGTTTACATAAAGCTCCTACGCACGTCTAAAAACTCCGGTAAAATCTTCTCCACTATAAATGGGGATGTATTAGGTACTTACACATACAGTAACCCAAAGTACCCACTACGTAATAAAATAACAATGTACTTAACCATTGAAAATGCTAAAGTCAAAGTTGTAGGGAGATTCGAAAGGAAAATCGCGCTTTGGGGGATTGTTAAGTTAAGAGGTAAGGGTGTTAGGGGAAGGAGAATTAGAAAGGATGAAGGAGAGGAGGGGGAGGAGGTGGTGGAAATGGGGGAGGGGGAGGGGGAGGATTATTGTGATGATAGTGAGGGGAGGGATGAAGAAGAGGAGGAGGATGGTGGGGAATGTAGTGATGATAATGAAGAGGAATACGAGGAGGAGGAGGAGGATGAAGGAGAATACGAGGAGGAGGAGGAGGAGGATGAAGAAGAATATGAGGATGATGAAGATTGACTACAATACAAAGACGAATAATAAATTAGCCCCCCCCCCCTTCTTCTCAATAAACAATACAGATTAATTAGATCACGCTGACGTCGGAGGAGGATGAAGGAGAATACGAGGATGATGAAGATTGACTACAATACAAAGACGAATAATAAGTTAGCCCCCCCCCCTTCTTCTCAATATAACAATACAGTTAAAATTAGATCCCTTGACTTAGTTAAATCCAGATCCCTAGATCCCGCTAACGTCGTTCATGTTGAGTCCCTCGTAGCACGTTAAATTATCCGCGTTCTTCAAGCTATCGTCCGCGCCCTTATCAATCAGGTACTCCCCTAGGTCCTCAAACCCGTACCCGAACGCGTAGTGTAGGCAGCTCTGCCCGTTAATGTTCTGCTTGTTAAGCTCTGAACCCCTACGGAGGCAGAGCTTCGCGATCCTCTTGTTCCCGTTCTGGCACGCGACCATAAGCAGCGTGTTCCCCACTGCGTCCGGGTAGTCGATCGGCAGCGTCCAGTCAGGCTCGTTCATCTTCTCCTCAACCTCCTTGTACTTCCCGTGTCTGACGAAGCTGCAGAGGTCCGCGAAGTCCTGGGCCATTTTGTTCTCCTGCGCGGCTATCTCTTGCTGGGCCTCGATGCCCTTCTTGTCCATTAGGTTTATGAAGGCACCCTCCGCCTCCTTATTGTCTAATATGCTGTCGTCCTTAACAGTCGCCGCGGCCGTAGTTAGGCTAGTTATAAACTCCGTGCTCAGCGGTTCCTTCCCCGCGCTCCACGGGTCGAACCCAATCGCCAGCCAGTCCTCCGCCGCGGACCTCGGTTTAACCCTCCCCACCGGCTTGCACTGCGGTAGGTTCGGTACGCTCGGTAGGTAGTCAACGTTCTGCTGTCCAACGTGTGTAGCGCTGATGGCGTTCAGGAACCCTTCCGGGACAGCGTCCGCGCTCCTCCGAACAACGACACCGTTTTCACCCTTGACTAGCCTCTTCTCGTCTCCCTCACCCTCGTGTACGTACGCGGTCCCGTACCCTGCCGCCGGGTGTGTGTCGAACTCCCGGTCTAGTGGTCCGACCCTCTCCTCAGGAGGGTAGGCGACGACGGGTACGGTGAGCCTCATTTGCTCCTCGCTGTCCATAAGTACGTTCCTGTTCTCCCCCGTGATCTCGTCTGGCGCGGCGGTAGGCTCGACCACGACCATGCCCTTGAAGCTGTCGCTCGTCTTTATGTCAGCCGTGTCCTTCAAGAGCGCTGCCCTCTGCTGCTCCTCGCTAGTATGGTCCAGCCTCTCCTGGCTCCCCGTGTGCTTCGTAGGGCTCGCCATTCCAATGGGGTGCCCGTTGCTAAGGTCTCTAACCTTAACGTCCCACCCGCTGTTCGCCGTCTGCGCCCTCCCCTCCCCCGCGTCTCCCCCCGGTGCCCAGTTCCCCGTGCTTCCCGCCCCCCCAAATTGGCTCCCCGGGCTACCGGGTGCCTGGATAACCCCCTGAGCCTGCAAGCTCATTCCCAGCCCCATTCCAATCCTGAGGATGTCCTCAGGCTTGCTCGCCCCCCCGAGCGCCCCCGCGAGGGTCTGCGTAAGCTGGTTGACAACCTGCGCGCTCGCCGGGTCCAGGTTACCCACCCCCTCCGTGAGTCCTTCCATATCCTTCTCCCCCCGCTGCTGCTGCTGCTGCATCGCGTTCCTTCCAGCCGGCGACCCCCCGCCCTCGCTGCCGATGCTGCTGCCTCTCCTCCTGTTTGGGCTCCTAGGCGGGCTGCCGACCTTGCCCTGGCTTGCCGCTGTGCCCCTAACGGGGCTGCCCGGCGCGCTGCCCTGAACGCTACCCGGCCTATTGATTGGGCTCCTAGCCCCCCCGCCCCTAGCAGCGCCAATCATGCCGGGGTGGAAGTCGCTCCTATCACTATCCAGCACAACCTCACCCGCCCCGTCATCTATACCCTCGAAGACTGGCATCTCCGGGAGGACGCCGTTGTCCTTGGCCCACTTTGCGCTCTGCGAGGCGGCCTTCCTCCTCTCGATCGTCATCTCCTCAGTCTCGTGTTTCCTTACCATGGCCTTCCTCATGTCCCTCTGGTCGTACCTTGGCTCATACCCTTCGCTCGCACCCTGTCCGACGCTTGGGAACTCCCCCCCCCCCCCCAGTACGGATCCTCCCTCCTTGACAGGTACCTTCTCCTCCTTGTGTAAAGGTCTCTCCCAGAAAGTCTCGCCCGTCCTCCTGTCGTACCAGTACGGTATCCCGTCGTCGGTCAAGAACTCCTCGATGGGCGCCTTCTGCAGGAAGGCCCAGCTCCTATAAATTACAGCGACGCAGTGTCCAAGCGGCCTGTTGGGGTCGCAGCCCCTCATGAAGTCCCCGGGCTCCTGGACTCCCAGGTTGGTGAACACCTGCTCCTTGCTCGGGCTGCAAACTCCGAGGAGCAAGAGGTGGTAAAAGTCCAGGGTCGTATTGTCGCGGTTCGTAGGCTCGCAGAAGGGGTAGTTCCTGTCTGCGTGAGTTGTGACGGTCCTGTTGGCGGCGGGAAGGTTCAAGGTCGCGACCTCGTGGCTGGGCAGGAACGTGTCAGGGTCAGTTGCCGATTCGAAGATTGGGCTCGAGCAGTAAACGGCGGTCCTGAAGCCGTGGCTCGCCTCCTCCCCGGTCTGCTGGGGACGGTTGTAACCAAAGTACCACTTGTTTGCTTTCTCCATGGCAGTGCTCAGCGTGATGGTCGGGCTCCTCCTGCTGTTCAGCGGGTGCTGGAGCATCCTCTCCACGTAAATCTGGATGAGGGGGTCCACGGCCGCCGACTTGAACGCGGCGGTGATCTCGGCGCTAACGTCAGGCGCCAGACTCGCCCTGTCCATGACGGTGAAGTGCCCGTACTGAGGAGGCACGTAGGTCGTGACGAGCTCGTAAACGGACATTTCGGACGACAAACCGCCGACGGCCATGTTGTTCCTCGTCGGCTTCCTGGAGAAAGTTGCAAACTTTATCGTCAAGGGGGGAGGGTACTTGGTCCTCTTGAGCTTGTCGATTCCAGGGATCGGACTCATTGTCTGTATCATTAACTTTGCCTGGGTCTCCGTGTCCCTGGTGACCCTACTGACTAGCCTCTCGAGCCAGGCCGTGCTATCTTCCTCAGGTATGTAAAGGTTGGGGATGGCAACCTCAGGTTCGGCCTTGTAGGAAGGCTCGGGCATCGGGATACTCTTGGGGGCGAAGAGCTCGTAAACGCGGGGGAGGTATAGGCTGTAAGGTACAGGGGTGCCGTCGACCATAATGTACCTGAACACCTTCTCCTCCTTCTTGTTTTCAGGCCTTTCGAAGATCTTGGTCATCTCGACGATGAGCTTCTCCTGCCCCCTCCTCTCCGCCAGGGAAGTCCCAGTGATGGGCGCCTTGGGGTGCCTCGTGTAAATGCTGTTGCTAAACTTCCTCACTCCCCTCAAGTTCCCCAGGGAGTTCCTGAGCCTAAGCATCTTCGCGCTCTTGTTCACCTGCTCCCCCGGGACCTTGCCTGTCCGGAGCAGCTCGATGAAAGACGAGAGCCACGCCTTCGTGTGGTGCTTCCTCCTGCTTGTAAAGTTGTACCTCGCGAGCCTGTGGCTCGTGAGCCTGTATATGGGGTGCTTCTGCTCCACCACCGTGCAGAACTGCTTCCTGTCCTTGTCATACCGAAGACTGCTAGCGCTCTTCATAAAGACCTCCTGTATCTCCTCCGCCCTATACCTCCTCCTCAAGACCCCAAGGTCCCAGTTTTTGCACATGAGGGCGCTCTCCTTCTTGCCCCCCTCCTTGCCGTCCTTGAGCCCGTCCCTGTGCATGATGCACCTCTTCCCCTTGCCCGCCGACCAGCAGTTGAAGCAGACCTGCCTCGTCTTACCCGTCGTCTTCCAGGCCTCGAGCTGGTCTTTTATCGGGACGTCGGGGTCCATGTTCTTGGGGGCGTTGTAGTCCTCGTAATCCTGGGGAGGAGCGAGGCGATGGGAGGAGTGGAGGAGTGGGTTGTTGTGTTAGGAGCTTAGAATCGCGCGACATGCGGTGGTTATACAGAAGTCCACCCCTCTTCTTACCTCCTCCTTCGGGTCGTCCAGCTCAGGGACCTTGTTGGCCGGGTGCAGATCGTCGTCTTTGTTAAGGTCGAACCCCGTGTGTGGAACGTCGTGGAGTGCTAAGTTTTTGACTGGGCTGAACTTCTTGTTCCCCGCCTTCGTCTTGGTCGGTTTCGTCTGTGGACTTCGTGAGCCCTCCATCCCGAGATCGCCGATCTTCATCACGCTGACCATTTTCTTGCCCTCCTCTTGCATGAATATAGGCCGGGAGCTCTTTCCCTTCTTCTTCTTCCTTTTCTGTTTTTCTCTCTTTGCCGCGTCAAGATTAAGTTCCTGTCCCCCACTCGCCAGTAGCGTGCTAACGTTGTCGAAACGCGAGACCCTGAGGGTCTGTGTGATTGTCTCTCGAAGCCTCTCGCTCTTTGACCCATCCGTCATGAACATTCGGTCCTTCTCGTCCTCCATATCGCTGAGCTCGAAGTCGTCCTCGTCCTGAAGATCCATGTCCTTCAAATCCTCCTCCAGTTCCTGCTCGTCCTCCTCAGCCTCGGTGGACGCCTTAATTGGAGGTAAGTTGAGAGGTTCGGAGTCCTTTTTCTGTGCGGGGAGGAAACGGTTGGGGTTGGTGAGAATGTGCGAGAAGGCACAATACGTTTTAGTGCGTTAGGGTTATCAAGTCGTTCCTCACCTCCTCGTCGAATCCCTTGACCACACTCGCAGGGTCGACCTTCTGGACCTCCGTGATGGGCGGAAGTGTTTTGACTTTTTCCTCCTCCGTCATTCCTCCCATTTCTTCCGGCCTCTCCCAGACCGACTCCGCAGATATTGTGTTGTAGTACCACACCTCTCCCCGCTCCTGGTCGCGAACCTCGACCCATCCGTTCTTGAGCTTCTTGTTGAAGGAGTTGATATGTATTAGGATTTTCGCCCTCCTTCTCCCGAGCCGGCCCCTGGCCAAGCACTGAATCTTGTTGGCCATCCTGTCCTTGACCTGCCACTTCATCCTGCGACTCCTCTCCATTTCGACCTCGGCCTGCTTGGCGGCCTCGAAGTTGTGGATGTTCATGATGCGGTCGAGGCGGTCGCGCTCGAGCTGGAGGGAAGAGAGCGTCACTTCGGAACCGGTGCCAAAGGCGTCCATAGAGGACCTCACGCGAACCTGCGTGGGCGTGGAAGGGGGGGGGGCGGGTTAGGTGGGGGACTCGGTCTGTATGTCGTCGTGGGTTCATCAATCATTCCATTTCACACTTCCCAAATTCCTTCCAGCCCCTCCCCCTTTTCCTCCCACCCCTCCTTCTCACCTCTTCGCTCTTGAATGTGAGATCCTTCATCTCCCTCTCCTCGTCTCTCAGCTGCTCCAGCCTCATGTTACTCTCCTTGGCCGCCCTCTCGAATGCCTCCCTCTCCTCAGCGCTGTCGTCAGAGTCATACATTTCCTCGTCCCCGTCGTCCAGGACCTCGACGGTGTTGGCGAAGTTGCGCCTGGTTTGGTCGGCTTCCATAGCGTGGCCCGGATCGGCCCTGGCGAAGACGGTGTGGGCGGCCTGGATGTTCTCTGGCACATTCTCGACTGCCTTGTTCCTATAGCTCTTCTTCACCTTGACCTTCTTACCACCGGCAGCTCCTCGCTTCTTGTTGCGTCGCTCCTTCCTACGCATCGTTCCGGTCTTCGTCCTTGCCTTGTTGTCCTTCTTTGCAGTGGTCTTGCCCATGTTTTTTGTGCTTCGGCCTCCAAACTGTTGTAATATCATTGTTGTCTCGTCCATTAGCGACGCTAGGGTACCCTCGGTGTATGCTGATGGTGGGGCTGTCTGATCTAGTGCAGCAGTTGCGGTAGGGGGGGTCGGGAGGGGGGATGAGGGGGATTTCTTCATCTCGGGAAGCTGTCTGTTGTGTCAGGGGTTTGGGGATGGAATGGGGTGAAAGGGGGTTTGGGTAGGGTCACAGGGGCGAATAATGCGTGGAGATGGTGGAGCGGTGATTAGAGCTATTTTCGGGGGCGTATAGATAGAGGTGTTGGCCCTTGAATGAGATAACGACCTTGGGGGACTTGGGCCTTTCAGGAATCTGCCCAAGAAGAGGTCGGAAACCACGAAATTCAGTGGCTTCCCCAAAATCTGTAAACGCTTCGTTAGTGCTCAAAAATTGTTTCTAACGGCTAAGTAGGGAAACGTGGTAGACAAATCATGTTCGTAGGACGGGTTCTGGGGAGTAGAAATGTGTATATTGGAAGGGTGGGCCTTCGTGCCTTTTCATCCTTTAGTCAATTACAGTACCCTCTTCGTACGAATCCACCTGTTATCACGCAACATAATGCAAATACTGCATTTGTCGAGGGAAATAAGGACGATAAGTTGGAACCTCCTTGCACAGGTGAGATATTGCTGACTTATTATGACGAAGAACAAGCAAATGGGCAACAATTAGGAAATGGCATGCAGTCGACAGCAGCGTCAATCTAACGTCCCTCAATACCATCGATGCGCTTCCCTCCTAACATCCGGACCCCCCCACCGCGTCCCACCCCCTCCAACTTTAGACATCAAACAACCCCCCATCACCCTCTCCCCTCTTGTCTCAATAGTCTCCCAAGCCTCCCCCACCCCCGCTGAGGTCGAAACCACGTATATTGACGGTCTCTGCGTTGCCTCCGTCGAAAAAGCCGGCGGCATGACCTCTGTAGGAATCTGTATTGGCGCTGGTTCAAAGTTTGAGGCTGCTGGGGTCGACCGCGGGGCAAATCACGCGTTCGAGCTCCTCTGCATGAAGGACACCGAGACTATGAGTTCCTCGGACATAATCAGCCGCCTCGATGGCCTCGGGGCTGGCGTGGCGGCCCTTAGCAGCAGAGACCAGTTCATGATCACTTGCGACAGCCTTCGCGACAACGTGGAGGACGCCAGCGCCATCATGGTGGACTGTTTACTTAGGGGGACGTTCCAAGAGGATAACCTCGACGATTGTAGGCAAGTGATGCACTGGATAAACAGCGAGATGGGGGGCGTGGAGTGGGTGAAGGAGGGGATGATGGGGGCAGCATTTGGGGACAGCCCCTTGGGGAACCCGCACTTCTGCCCCGTCGAGGACATCGCAGGGATCAACGGGGAAATGATGAGGGGTTGGAGATCCAAGTTCCTGACGAGAGAGAACATGGTCGTGGGGGGGGCGGGGATAGAGCATGCGAGGCTGGTGGACATGGTAGGGAGGATGCTGGAGGAGGTGCCGAACGGGGAACTCCCGACCTGTGAACCGAGCGTTTACGCGGGGGGGGAGTTCAGGATGATTGAGCCTAACAATATGGACGGCTTGACAAGGGTGGCGGTGGGGTTCGAAGTTGGGAGCTGGCACGACGAGGACCTGGTGCCGACTTGCGTCCTCCAGACGCTCCTAGGGGGGGGCGACAGCTTCAGCGCTGGTGGTCCAGGGAAGGGGATGTACTCCAGGCTATACAGGGAGGTGCTGAACAGGTGCTACTGGGCCGAGGCTGCCGAGGCCTATACCATCATCCACAATGACGGCGGAGTCATCGGTATCGCGGGGGCCTGCGTGCCCAACAAGGCACAGGACCTCACTGTTGTTTTCTTGGAGCAGTTTGCTAAGCTCACTGTTGTCCCGGTTAGCGACGAAGAGCTCGACAGGGCCAAGAACATGATCAGGGGCAACATCCTCACCCAGCTAGAGTCCAGGCAGGTGCTGAGCGAGGATATAATCCGACAGATGCAGACCTACGGGTCCAGGGAGCACCCCAGCAAGGTGTGTGAGAAGATTGACGCCGTAACGAAGGACGACATAATGAGGATTGCGAGGAGGGCAATGTCCAAGCCCCCAAGCATCAGCTCAGTGGGGCCGGATCTGACGTACGTGCCAAAGTTCGAGCAGATAAGCCATTTGAGGGGGGCGAGCAATTGAGCAGAGGGTGAGAGCCCGGGATTAAGGTTTGTAGGGGAGTTGAAAGCCAATAACGTCAAGATTCTATAAAAACGAGAGATATATTTGGGGGTCGTGTTGGCTTGTTCGCTTCGTCACCGGTATTTCATAAAAACAAGGGCGGCGTTTGTTGCCCGAATTGTGCCCTCGTTAGCATCAAAGGTGTGCCCTCGTTAGCATCAAAGGAAGCTTTTCTTCACACTTTGAAAGAACGAGCAAAGCAGAAAATGAGAGAGAGAAATTGGTTCCGGGATTGGTCCCCCACTTCAGAGAGGAGACTCAGATTTTTGAGCATTTCTCACCATGGCTGCCAACACTGACGCAGAAGCACCCAAGAAGGTCGAGAAGGAGGGTAATAGGGAGAGCATCGCTCCCGAGCTCCTTGACCTTTCCAAGAGCATCCCCAAGTGAGTATTTTTTGCCAAGTCTCGTCCGTTCCACACGGTCCCTGTCTCATATTTTGTGTTTGATTTAGCCTCGTCGCTTCCCCTCGTGCACCTAAGTCCTCCTTGTATCTACTATACTTCACCATCTTCACCACATTTCGTTACTCAATGTTTATCTTGGACACATTTGCCAAACCCGTTCCGATCACGGTCTGCCAAGAATTCAATTTTCTTCCTTTCCATACATCCTTTGAATCCGACAAATCCACTAACGCCTTTCCTCCCCCCTTCCCTCTCTTCAATCACACCCACCTCCCAACCAGGGTCGAGCGCCCCTCCAAGGAGAGGCATGAGTCGGAGATTGAGAAGATCAATGATGAGATGAAGAAGCTGGAGCAAGAGCGCGCCGCTGTAATTAAGAAGATTGAGCAAACCAAGGAGGCCACCAAGGACTCGCCCCTCGGAGCCGCGAGGGCTGAGTGGCAAGAGCTCAAGGCCGTCAAGAGCCGGATCCTCAATGAGCGGAAGGTCATTTTCGACCGCCGCGACCAGCTTAAGGCCCAGACTGAGTCCCTCATTAACGACGCTAAGAAGGCCAAGGGTGCGATCAAGTACACCAAGACGGAGGACATCGAGAAGCGCATGAAGGAGCTGCGCAGAAAGCAGGAGACCACCTCCATGTCCCTCTCGGACGAGAAGAAGCTCGTCAAAGAGATCGAGGAGCTCTCGGCCTCCAAAAAGGTCGTCGCGCAGCTGTCCGGGAAGGAGGACAACATCGCTAATAGCAAGCTCGCCGCCAAGGACATCAGTGGCGCCATTGCCGAGAAGAACCAGGCCCTCAAGGAGATCAATGCCAAGCTCGACGAAAAGAAGGTCGTTCTCGACTCCCTCAACGAGACCGAGAACACGCACAGGAACAAGATCCCCGACCTCGTCAAAGAGAAGAACAACCTATCCAAGGCCCGCGACAAGAAATACTCTGAGATCAGGAAGCTCAGGGACGAATTCAAGAAAAATAACAACGAGTGGTACGCCTACAAGAAGGTCGTGCAGGCCAGGAAGAAGCTTGAGAACGAGGAGGAGAAGAAGAGGAGGGAGGCTGAAAAGGCCGCTTGGCTCGCTGAGAAGGAGGCCGAGGAACTTAAGAAGACCCCCTACGAGGAGGAAATGGCCCTCTGCGAGTACCTCGCCAACTACCTTTCTACCACTTACCTCAACGCTTCGCCCAAGGAGAAGCAAGATGAGGAGAAGGCTGCCCCGGCCATCAAGGATGACCCTTTCGCCGGCATGGTCCCCAAGAACAAGAAGACCGACGACGTCTTCCTTCAGATGGGAGGCAAGAAGAAGGGAGTGGCTGGCAAGAAGAAGGAGCCCAAGAAGCCCGTTGTTAAGGCTTTCAATCTCTCTATCGACACCTTCGACCAGTTCGCCCTCCTCAACCTTTCGCCCCCCACCTCCATCGACCAGGTCGAGGGGAGCGTCAAGGACCTTAAAGATAAGAAGGAGTGGTATTCCGAGCAGCCCAGGGGCTCGGTGCCGACCGCGAACGACATCCGCAAGGCTCAGCAGAAGGCGGCCAAGAAGGCCTCCGGGAAGCAGGATGACGAGCCCGCGGTCGAGGGAGAGGTCAAGGAGAAGAAGGAGAAGAAGTCCAAGAAGGCCTTCGTTTTCAGCAACGACGATTTCGCGCCCTTGGGAGACGGAGTCACAATGGGGGCGTCCGTGAGCAACTGGGGAAAGAAGGAGGCTACGGTTGAAGAGTAATCAGGGCAAGTGATATAGCATATAATTTCCAGTCATTCAAGTATTTTTTTCCATTTTCCGACTGCTTGACTATACGCCCCCGTTTGCTTCGAATGTAGCGTTCGCCTGGCTGAGCGCGTCGAACACCCTGTTAGCAATGAAGCGTTTTTCGGCGTCTAAGTTTCGAGTCTTGTCCGGATGAACCTGCGGCGAGCGAAAGCGAAGAAGAGAAGGGTTTTGAGCAGATGGGGTAAGCGACGTGAGGGCGGTGAAGAGGAAGGGGGGGGTTAAGTGGTGCACGGGAGTATGCCCTCGTGCCTATTTCTTCACCATGGCCAGCGCTTTTCTTCCACAGCGCCGGCCTTTCTCTTCGTCGTCACTGGCGTTTTTAGCTCGTCGCTTCCCTCGTTGTCTAAACTTGCCTTCAAACTAGCCTTCAAGTAGGCCCTTCTCGCCTTCCTCGCGTCCAGGATGTCCCCAAGATTGATGGGCTTCCACCCGCTGCCCTCCCAGAGGACCTTGTCCAAGGAGCTGAGCAACGCTCTGAGTTGTCTCTTCTTCCCGTACTCCTCGCACCAAGCCTTAAGCTTCGGCTCTAACTTGACCTTGACCGCGTCCAATTCCAAAGCATCTGCCTTCTTCCCCTCCTCCCTCGCTATTAGCTCCTGCTTTGCCTTCGCCTGGGCGTCCTCCATGTCCTTGATCCTCTGGTGCACCCCCTGCTGCACACTCGCTGACTTCCCTACCGCGTTAGAGGCGTCGAGTTTTATTCCCTTAACCTTAGCGCCTAGGGTTTCCTTCTGCTGGGGCGGGGCGGAGGTGGGGCCGGAGGAGTTTGTTGAGGGGCCTCCGCCTAGGAGATCGTTCACGGGTGGGGCGGCGGCAGCCGGCTTGGGTGATATGCTCCTGGCCCTCTTGTCTCCAATGACTACCCAACGTTGGTCCACCTAGGGGGCGGGAGGAGCGGAGGAGCGGGAAGAGCGAAGCGACGACCGAAGGGTTGAGTGTTGTGTTTGTTTTCATGTCTTCAGGCATGTCGTTGGGCATGTTGTTGGGCATGTCGTTGGGCATGTCGTGGGGCATATCGTTGGTCATGTCGTTGGTCATGTCGTTTGACATTTTTTTTAGATAAATTAGTCGCTATGCTCCTCCTCCCGCTCCTCCTCCATGCTTACCTCATCCCACACCTTCTCCTGGTTTTTCTCCCTTTCCTTTCTCTCGCGCTGCAGTCTCTCGATCCTTGTCTCCGGCTTTGGGGGGGGGGCGGGGGGCGGTGCAGGTGCAGGTGCTGGGGTGGGGGTTGGCGCCTTCCTCTGCGAAGGCGTTGGCGCACCCTCTGGGACCACTGGCATTTGGGCGTGGGTGGGAGGAAGATCTGAGTATGGAGCGGGGCGCGAATTCTGAGGCTGCGAGTAATGCCGCTGCTGCTTGGGTGCGGCCTTCTTCTCTGCCGACATGTTGACGCGGATTTTTGTCGCGGTGACCCTAGGAAGCTTGTCCAGCCTGAGGATCTTTGCAAACACCACCCCTGTGAAGTAGAGGGAGAAGGGGAGAAGGGTTAGCGATAGCTGCGACAAGTTGAGATGAAGATCATCTCGGTTTTCCTTGCCTCCACCCAACTCCCCGCCCTCACTCCTCACCCTGAAACTTAGGAACCTCGTCCTCTTCCCTCATGACATCTCTCCAAATGAAGCCACCTTCCTTGCACGTCTCCCTAAACCGCCAGTGATACTCCCCCATGTTTTCAAACGGGAAACTTCTCTTGACGGTCCCGAACGTTATCCTAGTGTTTGGCTGAAGATCCTGACTAATTAAGAACGAATTGGGCGATGCCCATGATTCCCCATTAACTCCCTGTAGGTAGTAAAAGCAGTACCTGTGCATGCTGGTTTTGTCCATGGGTGACGTCGGGGAGGGCATGGCCGTGGTAGTAGGTGAGGTTGTCCTCGTTAAAAGGCTAAGGTTTGGCGTGACTTTCCTAAAGCCAAAGCACAAAAAGACAAAAAGGGACCAAGCGGACTCTGAGTCAAAAACGCGAGTTTCGGCACATAAACCAGCCGTCTTAGGACATCGATTCAAAATGTCGTCGGGAGTTCGGGTACACTCTCCCACTCCGACCCCTCCATCGATGAAGAAGTCTCGTGGAAAGCGGCGTTCACAGAGAAATGGAAAGAGTGGAGACCGAGAGGGGGTTGGAAGAGGGGCCTCCAATGTGGTTGTGAACCCCGCCTTGGAGGCTGATGACGCTGAGGAAGTTAGAGATAAGGTCGAGGGCGATGGTAGAGCGCTGGAATATGACGTATTCGAGGACGCTTTGTCCTCTGAAAAATTATACCGGTAAGAATCTGTTTGACAGTTGCATGCCCAACATTGGGGCTTAGGGAGGTTATGAGGCGCATTCTCGGAGATATTTTGAGAAAATGGTTTGGTTTCAGATGTTGAGCCTCTACACTTTCCCCCGAAACGGCCCCCTAACAAAATTACCCCACCTCCCTTCAAACGGCTGACCCCTCCACCCTTATTTTTCCCCCTTGCAGCATATGCGGAACCCGCAAATTAGACAGCGTGACGTCCCTAGAAATTATCGTCGACTCTTCCCGTATCGCTCTGGACAACCTTCCGGACTTCCTCCCCAACCTCACCTCTCTCATGCTGGACAACAGCAGAATATCCTCCATGAGGGACCTCGGTACGAACCTGAAGGCCCTTCAGACCCTGTCCCTCGCCGACGTCGGTTTGACTGAACTGGATGGTATATCCGCCCTCAGCTGCCTCCGAGAGCTCCGGCTGGCGGATAACTCCATCCATGACTTGACCCCCCTTGCCATGCATGAGACCCTTCAGATTCTCGACCTCAAGGGCAATGAAATCGACGACTTCGGGGCCGTCGAGATGCTCGGTACCTGTGGTCTCCTGTACTCCCTTGACCTGAGAAAGAACTTCGTCAGCGAGCATGCATCGAACTACAGGAAGATCGTGACGTACCACGTGCCGCAGCTCAGAGTTCTTGATGGGAGGCACGTTGCGCACCACGAGAGCGACGCCGTGGATGACGACCTGCTATCGAGCAGCGTCGCCGAGCTGAACAAGCTCGCTGCCGGGAGGAAGCACAACAGGGAGCAGAAGGAGAAGGAAAAGGCGGAGAGGAGGAGGAAGAAGGGGCAGATGAGGGGGGACCCGGTGAAGAACCTGCTGAGCCCTCCGCAGGCACTGGGAGGGAGCCCGAGCGCCCCACAGCTCCTGGCAGGAGGCGCGGGCATCATAAGCACGACGTCTGGGAGCGAGCTGAGTAGGGGCACCGTGACTTTGGGGGGGAACGCGGTGAGGAGCATCTTGATGAAGAGGAGGAGCATCGCGGAAATGGAGAGCTCGTCGAAGATGGCTTTCGCCAGCCCAGATAAGGGGGCTGGGGAGGAATCCAAAGGGGCCAACAGCGGGAGCGGGAGCGATTCGGACAGCCCGCAGCACGAGCAGGGAAGGAAGGGGGGGGGGGGGGAGAGGGCGGGGGGGGCAAGACCCCACACGAGCGGGATGGGGGGAGGGGGGAAGGAGGACAGCCCGCTATTTTTCAGGAGGCCACACACGGCTATCGGGGGGAGCGCTGGTAGGGGGAGGTCAGGGGAAGGTATGGACGGCCGACCGATGAGCGCGAGCAGCGGAGGGAGCGGGGGGGCGAGGAGGGGGCTGCTGATAAAGAATGGAGTGGGGTGGAGTCCGGACAAGTTCTCCAAGCAGAGGCGGCACTACTCTTTCCAGAACAAGAGGAGCGGGATTAGGCTTTTAGATGTGGAGAGTGACGACAGCGACGGGGAAGGGGGGGGAGGGAGCGATGGGAGCAGCAGCGACGACGAGGTCATGTGCTCCAGGGCTAGGATGAAGGAGATGAGCAGGCAACTTGCCAAGAGCGGGGGGGGAGGGGGGGGCGAAAGGATTACGGGGAGTCCGGCGAGCTCGAAAGGCGGGACCCCGGGAAGCACGCCTGGAACGGGGGGGAAGAAGGTGGGGTTTAAGACCTTCAGCGACAAAGCTGGCATGCAGCTAGGGTTTGATTTAAGGGGAAGCTTGGCCAACATAACTACCTGGATCGATGAGGGCAGCGAGGAGGGTGAGGAGAGAGAGGGCGGTGACGAGATGGTGGCGAAGGGTATGGAGAGGGGGGGGGATAAGGGCATAATGAGCAAGGAGAGCTTGGTTGCGCAGGTCCAGGATGTGGTCGTAGGAGAAGACGATTTGGCTGGGGATGAGGGACTGGAGGAGGACCACATTCCCTACGAGAGGGGCGCCGCGAATGACATGACCGACAAGGAGCTCATCAGATTGTTGAAGCAGCAGCCCAAGGACGTCCCGGTGATGAGGACGAGGGAGAGCTTCAGGAGATTCTTCGCTAGGATGAAGAGGGATAGAATGGAGTACGTTCTGAGGGCTGCAAATGCGGGAAAGGACAACGGGGCTGCGGACAAAAAGGTTGCCAAGAGGATGGCGTTGATGGATGACTGCCTCGTGTAGTTTGTACTGTAAATAGCACAGCGTTGAATAGCGAAGAATATAAGTTGTCCACGTTTCGTCTTTCGCGAAGGCCAATAATCGGCAGAAAGAAAGGAGTGAAAATCTTTTTGATGATGAGAGGTCTTCTCCTTGGACGTAGAGTGTCCTCGTTGGGGAATATTGTAACTCGTAGAATTGTGATCGATAGCAGGTTATCGTCAATAGGCTTAAGACCAATCTGTTTAGCAAGCCACTTTCTCGATGGTGATGGAAGGGATGAGTATCCTCATTTTCCCCAGCCTCCAACGCCCACACGACCTCAAATCTTGGCCTTATCCACCCATTCTGTGCAAAAGTCATCATCGTTGGTAGCCAAATATAGAAGAATAAAGAACCTAGCGTTCCGTGCTGTCAGGCTCTTCCTGAGGGCCTTGTTCCTCGCTTCTGTGGCCACACCCCTCGCCGCCACGTATCCTCTGATGAAAGGAAACGAAAGGCTTCACAAGAAGTGGCTGGACTGGTGTGTGAGTGGGGTGGAACTGAGCGGGGCCGCTATAGTGAAGCTGTTCCAATGGGCGAGCTCAAGGCCAGACATGTTCGGGGAAGACTTCTGCAAGCTCTTCTGCAAGCTCCAGGACGAGACGACACCCCACGGGTTCGGGCACACCGAGAAGCTTATGGAGGAGGCGTTCGGGAGGGGCTGGAAGGAGGTGATTGACATGGACTCTCAGTCTCCCATCCTCGGAAGTGGATGCATCGGGCAGGTCTACAAGGGAAGGATGAAGGATACCAAAAAGGTTGTGGCGGTCAAGGTGCTGCACCCTAATATCCAGAGTGGCATAGCCGCGGACATTGACATCTTAAGGTCAGGGGCGAGGCTGCTCAATATGTATGTTAAAAACGCTAAGTGGCTTAACTGCCCGGGAATGGTGGAGGAGGTGAGGGGGGGCGGACAGCAAGCGCAGCGAGTCACTTAAAGGACTGCCGAGGCTATTTGTCCGACGGCGAGCGCAGCGAGTCACTTAAAGGACTGCCGAGGCTATTTGTCGTCGCTTCGCTTCTCTTATAGCTAACTCCTTCGTTCGTCGCCTTGCCCCTCTCCCCAGTTCAACGCCCTCCTTTCCGAGCAGCTGGATCTCAGGAACGAGGCAGCGAATCTGGAACAGTTCAGGACCAACTTCTCCGACGACGAAACCGTAATTTTCCCTCAATTAATGCTCCCTGCGAGGGCGAATGTTATGGTGGAGGAATACATCGATGGAGACCACCTCAACGATTTTTTGGCGAAGGTAAGAATGGTGGGCTGGGCTTGGAACAATGATAGTACGACATGCCTCGTCACTAACCACCTTCGACCTGTCGTAGAACAAAGGAAACAAGGCGCTTAAAAACAAGGTCTGCGAAAGCGGCATCAGGGTTGTATGCAAGATGATCTTCGACCACAACTTCGTCCACGGCGACGTCCACCCGGGCAACATCCTCTTCACCAAGGAGGCCCCCGGCGTCGAGCCGAAGATGGTCCTTCTTGACACCGGGATCGCCAGGCGTTTCACAAAGCACGACCACGAAATCCTCGTTGGGGTCCTCACGAGCTTCATTAATGGCAGCGGTAAGAAGGCGGCCGAATACCTAATAAAGGACAGCTTGGCCTCCCAGTCATCTCCCCCCGTCGGTGTTGAAGGCTTCACCAAGGTTCTGGACGACATGTGCGAGCAGGCCAAGAGGGACCACTCCTTCTTCGATTCCATCGGGAACTACGTCTCCACCATCTGCAACGCTGCGGCCAAGCACCAGGTCATGATGAATCAGGGGTTCGTCAGTATTGCGCTGACAGTGAGGGTCATGGAAGGGGTGGCGCTAGCGCTTAATAGGGAGGCGGAAATATGGAGGGTTGCAAATGGGATCATATTGCAGGCAAAGGCCAAGAGCTTCCTGGGGAAGAATGTGTACGACGAGTGAATAATGCGGTTAACTTCTTTGAAAAAATATGTTAGGCTGACTTTTTATCCTCTTTGTTTTCCTCGCCGTCGTCCCTCCCTCCATCCTCCTCCTCCTCGATCGGCTTCGCTCCGTTCATTCCGTTCGGGATATAAAGCCCATCAATGATAGAGTCGATGGGCGCGCCCTCGTAGCAGATCTTGAAGATCGTCGTGAAGAGCGGGTATTTGTTCCCAAGGTCCTGAGAATGCAGAAGATCGAAGACCTGCTTGCTCGTCTGGGGGCGATGGAGAAAGGATGGTGCGTTGTTAGTGGTTAAAACATGCCATCGCTCGAGATGGCAAACAGCTCCGTGCACTCTGATTTCGTCCCGCGCTCTCACCTTCACCCCCCTCAGCCTCTGCCCGTTCAAGAGCTCGGCCTCGATCGCGTCCCATGACTTCGGCTGCCCTGCGATGGTGTGCTTAGCGAACGCCTCTCCGCACTTTCTATTCCTTCCGCCTATACACGTCGTAATAAGGTCTGCCATGCCGCAGGACTCCTGGAACGTGTTGCGGTCGACGTTGGAGAGAAAGTCATTGCAGAACTGCTCCATCTCCTGGATGCCGATCCTCATCAGCGCAGCCTTGGTGTTTCCCCCCATCCCGAGCCCGTCGACGAAGCCCGCACCGAGCGCAACCACATTCTTGAGCGCCCCACAGGCCTCGCAGCCTTCTACGTCGGAGATGTGGTAGACCCGGAAGGACTCTGAATTGTTGAGAAGGAGGCGAGTCTTCTCATTCAAGTCGTCGGCGCCGACAGTGCGGAAGCGAGAGGCAAGGGTGGACTCAGAAAAGTCACCGGAGGCAATCTCGGAGGCGACGTTGGCGCCCATTAAGACGCCGCACTGGAACTTGTGGGGCATGTGCTTGTGGCTGATGCCCTCCTCTATCTGCTTGGAGACCAGCTTCACCCCCAGAGTCTCCTTGTCAAAATGAACCTCCTTGATGAGAGACACGCCGCGAGCGTGGGGCTCCTTCGAGATGACCTTCTTGATTGTCGGCAGGACGGGCTTGAGGAACTGGAAAGGCATGACAAAGATGACGAGGGTAGCATCCACACAGGCAGCAAGCATAGATGGGACAGCCGTGATGTTGTCCGGGAGGTTAATATTGGGGAGGTACTTGACGTTCACTTTCTTGTCATTCATGATGCGTGAAAGCTGGGGAATGGTGCGGGTTAGTACAAAAGAGAGTGTAACAGCACAGCGAGAGGTTGGGTTACGTTACCACGACCATGGAGGAGCGCGGCGAGAAGAACCTTGGCAGGATTCAGCACAGCAACTTTAACCCATGAATCATAGTAACGCACCTTAGCCGTGTGAGGGTATGTTATGACGCCATCTCCAACGATGATGTCCTCGTCGTGCACGAACACCTTGACCTCGGTCTCTGCGAAGTCATACTTTGCAGCATTCCTTGCAATGGTTATGGCTGCGGCAGTTCCGAAGGAACCTGACCCAATTACGGCGATTTTGTCAGGCGGAGTGTCCTTAAAAGTAGGAATGGTGTATGATCGTGCGAGTACATGGGAGATTGATCCGCGATGAGGGCTCTGGATACCCAATCCCTTTGGATAAGAATTTCTCGAAGCGAAGTGTGTGGCGCCCCTAAGTGCTCTGAAATTCATAGTGGCGAGTTGGAGTAGGGTTGAACGTGTGTAGAATTGGAATAATAATTTGAATAGACACCTAACTTAAGCGGGCCGCACGACGAAGTGATTAACAAGTATGGACAAAAATCGTCGAAAAACGGAAACCGAAATCGCAAAATGACATCTAAAATGTATAAAAATACTCAGGAGATATTTGAATGTTTCATTCACACTATAATAAATTTTGAATTTCCGATAATTTTATATAATAAAAATATTTTTCTGAGTTTTATTAAATTTTAGAATATATATTTATTGAATTGTCAAAGCCAATTTGTATTACACAGTGATTTAAATTTATAATTAAATTAAAAAAAGAGTAAAGTTTCAAAAACTGAAAATTCGTAACTTATCAGTCACTCACAATACTATAAATAATAAGAAATGTTATTAACAGTGATTCAAAATTTGTTTGATAATTTTTGAGCCAAAATTACTCAATTTTCATTTTCATTTTGCACATTTTTGGCAGCTTTGGTAGTCAATTGCAAGCCATTCGCGTTGGATTTGTGTCTTTATGTCATGGTTCCGGTCCCCAATTCTGCCCTTACGCCCCAGGAGTTGAAGGCTCGGAAAGATGCCAAGAATAAAGCAAAGGCTGAAGCGAAGGCAGCAAAGAAGAGGCGGAACAATGAGTTTAGGGAGGCGATGAAGACACAGACGAAGCCTCCTCCTCCCTCCCTATACCTCTATGACGATGCTCGAGTCCGTGCTGAGAGGCTCGTGCAAGTTATTTCAACATCTCTCTTCGCTTCAACCTTTTCTTCTCCCTCTGAGGATCGCCAGGCTAGGGAGAGGGGCGCCGAGCTGATGAAGTTGATGACAGCGAACAGTTTTACACAAGAAAACATGAATGATAAAGTTGCGTTGTGGGGGTATACTCGGCATAAGTTTTCGAAGCGAGGTGAGTTTGTTTAACAGGATGGGTTCTCTAATGTACAAGCCAGAAGGAGCTTTATCCCTGCTTCAATATATATCTACCCCTCTAACTCGTCACTCAACAGCCCTCCTTACCTTCGACTCACTTCGGCTGCTTGAGAAAACTGGCGCCCTTCCAACCTTCTTTCCTTCTCCCCCTGAAGCAATATTTTCTATCGGTGAAGGTCCTTCCAATGACCTGCTCGGGGCCCTCGCTTTCATCAACCACACCTTTCCTTCCGCCCCCGCCCCCACCTGCAAGGGATTTGACAACCACTGTTCCGAATGGTCCCCAATAACGTCAAAGTTCAACGACGCTCTCGCTTCTACCTTCTCCCCTCCCCCCCACCCCCCAACCCACGAGTTTCTTGACATTACCGATCCCAACCTCCCACCTACCCTGTCCGCCCCCCCCACACCCACCCTTTTCCTCTTCTCCTACGTCCTCCACGAGACGAAGCCCCTATACCAGCCCTTCCTCCTGGCCCTTTTTGCGGCCTCTCCCCCCAATTCTCTTTTCTACTTCGCCGAGCCGACCCCTCAACAATTGCTCCTCCTCCTGACCCGCCTATTTCCCTCCCTGAAGAGAGGTGTCGATTACACCTTCCTCGACAGCAGCATCCAGATCCCCTCCCTAGAGCCGACCCTAAAGCGCACCGGGCCCGCCGTTATTCTCCTTAAGAAGCCAGAAACCCCACCAGTAGCCCCCCCAGAAGCCTTGTCCACCTAAACGAAACTTAAAACCATATTTATATCTTTTTTTTTGCGAGCGTATTATTTTGCTTTTTAGATAAATTAATTCTCTACACTCGTGCCACCTCCCAAACGACCAAACACGAAGACGCAAAGTGCTGCCCTAGAAATCCTTGTCCCAATTTCCAGTGTCCCTGAAATTGGGGTCGTAGTACTCCTCCTGGTCGTAGGGGTCGAAATTGCTAACATCGAGTGGGTCCTTGCAATTGGGAACCCAGGGCGCCTTGACTTTCTTGCTGTTGTACGCATCCCAGTCGACGTCCGAGAACCACTCCTGGTCGCAAATGGCCTGGACCCCGCCCTTGGTCATTCCGAGTCTGTGCGAGGGGTCCCTGACGAGTAGCAGCTTGATGAGATCCTTGCACTTGGAATCAAAGCCCTTGGGGAAGGTCAGCTTCCCCTTGACAATGTTCTGGCAAATCTTGACCTGATCGGCATTCTCCATGTCGGCGAAGGGGGAGTATCCCGCGATCATCTCGTAGCAAAGGATACCAAAGGCCCAGTGGTCCACTCCCTTGTTGTGCCCTCTTCCGAGAACGATCTCGGGGGCAAGGTACTCGGGAGTCCCGCAGAGGGTGAAGGTCTTGTTGGCGACAATCTTCGCGAAGCCCATGTCGATGATCTTGCAATATCCTTCGCTGTCGATTAGGGCGTTCTCGGGCTTGAGATCACGGTAGGCAATGTTCTTGGAGGACATGTGCTGGAGAGCGGAAATGACGCAGACGGCGTAGAACTGGGCCTGCCTCTCGGGTACACCGTCGGACTCAACGGTGTGGAGCACAGTGAAAAGCTCACCGCCGTTGCAGTACTCCAGGAGCAGGTAAAGCTTCTGGGAGTCCTTGTAGGTCGAGAAGATCTTGAGGATGAAGGGCGAGTTGCACATGACCATAATATTCTACAGGGGGAAGGCGGAGCGACAAAAAGAAACGAGCAAAGTCGGTAAGATGTACAACTCAGCAACAGGTTGGTTGCTCAAACATGTAGGTCGCATAACCCCAATCTCACCTTCTCGTTCATGACATTTTCCTGTTGTCTATGGGCCACGATCTGGGCCTTGCTCATGGCCTTAAGGGCCATGACTTCCCCGCTCTTCTTGTCCTGGACCAGACTGACCCTGCCGAATGTTCCAGTTCCCAAGAAGGCTACCTCCTTCAGGTCCTTCTTGGGAATGTCCCTTAGGCTCGAATTTCCTAACTTTGCGGCCTTGGCGTTCTGCTTCGTCCTCTTGCTCACTGTCCTCTTCATTATATCCTTGAGCGAACCAAGGATCCTATTAAAGGCGGCCTTGTCCAGCTCGTACACGCGCACATCCCCATCCGCAATGACGTCGCAGACCCTGGGCTCGTCGTTGAGCAGGGCCATCTCCCCGAAAACATCGCCATCGTGGAGCTTCCTAAGAACCTTCTCGCCGGTCTTGGCCAAGCATTCTCCGCTCTGGATGATGTAAAAGGCCTTGCCGGGATCTCCCTCTCTGATGATCTTGGTGCCGCTCTTGTAGCTCTCGCAGTGCATCAAATCGGCCACCGCTTGAAGCTCAGCGTCGGCTAGCTTGCTGAGGATCGGGACGGAGCCGAGGATCCTCAAGTTAAGGTTGCTCTCCAACAGCCCCTTCATGTCACCGAGAATCGCTTCAAAGTCCTGCCTGTCCAAGGCCATTACTGTGCATGCCGTCTCGGCGACGACAGTGGCAGCCCTGGGCTCGTCGGTCATGAGGGACCTCTCCCCGAAGTAGTCCCCGGCGCCAAGCTTTTGACTCTTTGCACTCCCGGACAACTCGGTACACAGGACGCTCCCAGTCTTGATCATGAAAAAAATGTTCCCAACGTCCCCCTTCTTGATGATGGTGTCGTTCGGAGCGTACGTGATCAGGCTCACAGCGTCGGCGAGGACAGTGAGCTGATGATCGTTGAGCGCCTTGAGAATCTCCACCTGCGAAAAGGGGTTGGGATGCGTGAGAATCATGCGGAAGGTACGTTGATGATTGTAAATTATACATGATGAATGCGCTCACCTTCCTTAAGGACTCAATGACCTTGTTGCTCTGCATAGCAGTCGCGTTAGCGAGGATGTTCCTGAAGGTGACGCGGTTCAGCGACCAAACGACGGCGTCCTCGTCGGCAATGACGGTCGCGGCACGAGGGGAGTTGTACATAAGCGCGAGCTCCCCGAAGGATGAGCCCGGGTGGGCGGCTCCGACCTGTTGCCCGTCAATGGAGTAGGTGAAGTTACCTGCCTCGACGACGTAGAAGTAGTCTCCCGGCTCACCCTGCTTGATGACAACAGCCCCAGCCTGGAACTTCTCCATCTTCATGAAGTCGATGAAGTCTTCAATCTCCGCAGCGGTGAGGGAGGAAAACACAAAATTCGTTTTCAGCGCCTTCCTGATGGTCGCCTTCACAACGGGCGACTTGGGGAAGCGGGCAGTCTGAAACGATCCGCTCATGTCGGGAGCCTCTGCGAAAACATTGTGATGCCTGCGCTTGGTCTTCATGGCAATCTCAATCTTCTTCTCTGTGATGATAGATCCTCGGTCCTGTGGGGTGTAAGGGAATCGGGATAAGCGGAGTCAGCTTTAAGTAGTTGGGATCTGTGCCCTTTTTCGGCAGAAAACTCACCTTAGCTAACTTCCTCCCTTTGGCCTTGCCGGGGGAATATTTGTCTGGGGGGGGGGGGGAGTTGGGGTGAGTTGACAAGGATTAAAGGAGGATTACACCAGAATAACCCAAGTAGACTTCACTTTGGAGTACAGACACACCATGCCAAGACCGAGGGTTCCACATTTCTGGAGACAGAGGGTGATGGAGGAGCTATACTTGTTTCAAAACGACGGGAAACAACAGACAGAGCCAACAGATGTCAACAAAAAATGATAAAGGGGGCTCATTATCTCACAGTTGGTGGCTAAGGCAATGGATATGGTCCGGGAGATCATGATGCATGGACAGTCAATTTCAGCTCCCCTCTTCAACAAGACGTTCTCAAATCGCCGGGGGACAAACTTACCGCTTGCTTCATCTATATTATGAGCCCCAAGGTCCTTAGAATTCATGCAACCCATGTTGAGACGGGAGATGCAACAAATCTGGAAAATTTGGTCGGGTTCAGTTGTTTTTCGAGAAAATTTCGTTCATCCAGTCAGCAAAAATGATCTTGTTGGAAATATCAGAATTTTCCTTTTGAGGACACGTCGTCTGCCCCCAAATACGACCTTCACCAAGTTCCCCGACGCCCTCGCAAAATTACTCCCCCATTCCCTTTAAACGCTTTAATCACAAAAAACTATTCTACTTTCTTAGAGACCCCCCTATCCCGCCCCTCCAGCCATTCCCACCCCCCTCACGCCCTTACTATACCCGAGACTTGGCCTAACCTACCAAGTCGAAGACTGAACCCCCGTGAACCTCGTAACGTTCTGGTGCAGGTCCCTCATCTGGTCCGCGTTGTCGCTCCCGAATTTGATCATCTTGAACTTGGCCTGCGGCGTCATGAGTGTGAAGTAGAACACATTTGCGCCCACCTCCGAATACCTAACGCTCTTGAGGGCGCTGATGGAGAACCCAGGCGAGAGCTTGTAGGCTTTGAGCTTCACGTGGATGGGCTTCCGCTCAAAGAGGGAGACGACCACATGCTCGTAATCGCGCTTTGACTTGTAAACCTGCAAGACGTTCTTGTTCGCTACAGCCCCACCAAGCACGAAATACCTCCTCTTCCACGTCACAAAACTGCTCGGCGGTATCGGCCCCACGCTCTTCCTCAGCAGGCAGTACCCGCTGATGCACTCGTCGTCCGCCAGCTTCCCCTCCTGCAAGACGACCTTCATCGGCCTCGGCGTAGTCTTCACTAGGTTCAGTGTCTCCAGGTACGGCCTGTGCAGGCAATCGTGCTCGTTAACCGCGACGACCCTGCTTCCCAGGCTGACTCCCTTGACGTCGGCCGCGCCGTGCTCGACGATGAGCTTGACGACGGTGCACTCCTTGAGCTTACCGACACCGCCGGGCTTCTGAACCCACTCGTCATGCCTCTCGAGGAGCATGCCGAGCTTCTTCTCGGTCTCGAAGAGGACGGAGTACTTCCTCCCACCACTGGCTCCGGCTTGGGGGCCAGCCGCGCCCCGGGGAGGAGGGTGGAACATGGAGGGGTCGGCGGCCTCCATTACACCGTCGTCTGAATCCTCGTCGTCACAGTCCTCCTCATCGTCAGAGACCGGGGAGAGGTTGAGGTCCTGGGCGTGGAAGGTGCCGCCGACGGAGAATCGCTTGGACTCTACGATGGAGGGCTGCTGGGGGGGGGAATTGAAGAAATCATCGAAGGAGGTGTTGGTCTCCCGGCGTTCTTGGCGGGGGAGGGGGGGGTTGGGGTCGGAGGAGAAGGCGTCGAAGGATGCCACCGGGGCGGCGGGTGCAGTGGCTTGTCTGGCCGTGGGTTGAGGGGAGGGAGCGGAGGCTGTACCTCCGCCAAATATGCTATCAAATTCGCTGCTAGTCTGATGAGAGAAGGCCGGGGGAGCTGGAGCCGGCGAGGTGTGGTCAAAAGATCCCGCAAACGATCCGTTACTAAAAAGATCGGGCTGCTGTTGCTGTGGGGGGGGGGGCTGAGATCTCTGCTGTTGTGTGTTCAAAGGTTTGGCAGTGCCACTATTGAAAAAGTCCGCGAAGTCATCGGATTGGGATTGGACGGCTTGGTGTCCCCTCTGCTGTTGCGGCACCGGGGCCTGGGAGGGTAGGGCTTGGCCCATGGTCGAGAAATCCTCGAAGGCATTGGGTTGGCTCTGGGGCTTCCTCTGCGATGTTTGGGGAGATGGGCCGCTCCCGAAGGGGTCGAAGTCGTTATTCTGCTGCTGGGAGCTACCAAATGCGTCGAAAGACGCAAAATTGGACATGGTCAAACAAGAAAAATAAAAAGTCGAGTAAGATCGCTTCCACTCCTACCCAAAGCAAATCTTTGGGGTTTTAACGTCATGTCACGCCGGACCTTCTTCGCAGCCCTCCTTTTGTTCCCTAGCACTGCTTCAGCTCACAGGTGGCTCCGCGACACTCCCATTCCCTCTCAAGACCCCCCACCCGCCTCCTCTTCCTCATCCTACACCCCTGCCCAAGCCAATGCCTTCGTAGGGGCCCAGCACTGGTACGAGTCCGGCTATTACGCATCAAGTGGCCTCTCCTCCCACTACGACGGCTACTTCTGCCTCTGCTCCTGTCAGGCTACCGCTGAGGGAATCTTCTGCAAGGGAGGAGGAGTTACCCCATCAGGCGAGAAAGTTGCGGACTTTCTTGGCGTATTCTCGGAGACTTATGGGGGGGGACGATGGGAGGGAGACCTGGTTGCATACGGAACTGAAACGCCATTCGCCGATAAGTTCTCTTTGAATGCACCAGGTTTAGGTGCGAATTATACCGGAGTCTCTCAGAGTCTCCAAGAGGAAAGCTTTGTGTGGAGGGGGAGGATGTCGGGCGTAGAATGCGAATCGAAGGATCACTGCGTGCAAGCCTGCGGCAACGAACCCTCCTTCAAAGACTGGTTCAGCGAATGTGATTAAACTCTCCTTTTTGTTTTGATAATCATGAATTACACGCCGGCAGCGTTTGCGTTACTTTAAAAACCTCCAGTTATCTTGACAACAAGTGCCCAAATATATACTTCGTAACGGGTGGTGTAAAAGTCGATTTTTCCCAAACAAAAAGGAATTTGGGGGGGCATTTATTTGAGGCCATTTTTTGGCTGTCCATCAAGCCCCTCCAATTATCCCCATACCCTTAAGAGGCAATAGCCATGTCAACAGACGGGGAAGATGCAACTAGAAGCAATAGCGACGACGTCGATGACGCGAATGCTTCAATAAATGAGACAGAGACTCCTCCCGAGGAAGAAGAGGAGATTGTCCCAATTCTCATTGAAAACTGCAACAAATTACGTACTCTTAGTAACAGTAGGAAATACAAGGTAAGAGTGATACCTCGAATTCTTAAACTACTGATTGACTTCCATAATACAAATAAAACACACCATCCTGTGTTGCCTAAGATTCTCACCCACTTATCCTCTCCTCTACCCCCATCCGTACAGAGCACTAAGGCTAGGATAGAAGAATGTCTACTTGTCCTACAAGCTCACGCTTCTCCTCCACCAGGAAGCCCCTCTGTGACCCTCCAAGATGCAATCCTGGACGTCATTTCTACCCTGAAGCAAGTATGTACGGCCAAGAGCAGCAAGCTGAGCGAGGTGGCGCTGGAGACCTTCACACTCCTCGTAAACAAGCAACAAGTCAAAGGAGAGACACTTGGGGTGGCCTCGTCAACTTCCAGTGGGGGGGAGGACAAGGCTGCCTCCACCTCCAACTCCACCTCCACCACAACCCAGCCTGTCACCCCCAACATCCTAGACACCACAATGACGACCATCTGCAGCTGCAGTGACTTCCTCGACGAGGCCGTACAGCTCTCTATGATCAAGGCCATCCTAACTGTCGTGACTTCTGCCCACTGTCGGGTCCACGAGGCGGCCCTGCTAATGTCGGTGAGAGCCAGTTTCCACGTGTACCTGGTGTCCAAGTCCAAGGCAGTCAAGGAGAAGTCCAAGCTCGCGCTCCTCCAAATACTTGCGACAGTCTTCAGCAGGATGGAGGCGTGGGAGGTCAAGTACAACGCCGCGTTGGCCTCCAAGTCAATAACTCCATCTTCCTCCTCCTCCTCCTCCTCCTCCAAAAGCAACCAGACGCCTTCCCCGGGGTCCCCCGATCGCAGCAACGACATCGGCGATACAACCGAGGAAGGAAAACTGACCACGACGACTACAACGACGAGCCCACATTCGGTGCCGATAACACCGGACAAACCCCCCAGGCCGCCGAACGGAGGGGGAGACGTGGCGACAGCGCAACAGAACCAGCAGCCGCAGCAAGAGGTGAGTTTCTTGCCTTATATTTAAAACCGAATCATCGCTCGTCGCCTTTTTTTTCTCACTCATCATCACACGTCCGCGCAGATCGTGTTCAAGACCCAGTATCACAAGGACGCCTTCCTTATCTTTCGCGCCCTCTGCAAGCTCTCTTCCAAGGTCCTGGCCGACGACGCTGAACCGTCCTCCTCTTCCCTCCCCAACTTCATGCCCTCAGCCCCCGCCGACCCACTTGCGCTCCACTCCAAGGTCCTCAGCCTGTCCCTTATCCTCTCGATCCTCGAAAAGAGCGGCCCGGCGTTTGTCAATGGCGACAAGTTCATCTACGCGGTAAGGCAATACCTGTGCGTTAGCTTACTGAAGAATTGCATGAGCGGAAACACGAGCATCGTCTACCTAAGCCTGAGGATATTTATCGAGCTGGTGCACAACTTCAGGACTAACCTGAAGGAGGAAATTGAGGTCTTCCTGGCCAACATATTCTTGAGAGTCCTTGACTCGCAGAACAGCAGCTACGAGCAGAAGTGCCTAGTTCTCGAGGCCTTGTCGTCCCTGTCCTCCGACCCCTCCACCCTCTCCCAAATTTTTCTAAATTACGACTGCGACATGACCGCGACAAACGACCTGTTCAAAAACATCGTGAACAGCCTCTCCAAGGTAGCCAAGGGCAAGGGCGGCGACGCCGCTGACCTCGAGCAGCCCAAGTCTAACGCCATATCAACCTTCATAGCGGGCAAGTCGGGAGCCGCAAAAAGGGAGGCGGGGAGGGAGGCTGCTCTGAGGATAACGGCGCTAGAGGTCCTAGTCACGGTCCTGAAGGCGATGCTGAAGGCACAGGACTTGGAGGGGGGAGATGACACATTTTTAGACGAGGTCACAAGCACCAAAATTAAGCTGCTGCTCGTGGAAAGGTCTTCGGACAAGCCTACAGATGAGGAGCCCCCCCCCCCAAACGGCCGTCGGAAGCCCTCGATATCGATATCGTCAGCCCTCGAAGAAGTGGCGACCGTCAACGGGGACCCAGCTTTGGACCAGGCCTTAATCTCGTCGTCCGCTTCGGCCGACCCGGCAGAGAGCCCAGGGGAGAGCTCAGTATCGAGCGTGGCGTCGACGGAGAGGGGAGCGCGCACGGCGTCCCAGGACAACAACGCGATTCTCTCTAACTTCAACCAGAAGAGGGCGGTCCAGGAGGAGTTCGAGACGGGGGTGGTCAAGTTCAAGCTCAACCCTAAGAGCGGGATTCTGCACTTCGTGAAGACAAACTCGATAGCCTCGCTGACCGCAGAAAACGTTGCAAAGTTTCTTCACGACAAGAGGGAGGCCCTCGACAAGACGCAGATTGGAGAAATACTGGGGAAGGAGCCTGACTACGCCTTTGTCAAGGAGGAGGGAGTGCCCGACGTCCAAGGCGGAGCCGGAGTGTGCGTGAAAATCTTGCACGAGTACGTTGATAACATGAACTTCACGGACATGGTTTTCGACGAGGCAATTAGGGCCTTCCTGTCAGGGTTCAGGCTACCTGGGGAGGCGCAGAAGATCGATAGGATAATGGAGAAATTCGCCGAGCGCTACTCCAAGCAGAACCCAAACGTTTTCCCCTCCGCGGACACAGCTTTCATCCTCGCCTTCTCCATTATCATGCTCAACACGGACCTTCACAACCCCAGCATTGCAGAGAGTAGGAGGATGACAATCGAGGGCTTCATCAGGAACAACAGGGGAATCAGCATTGACGGTAGCGACCTCCCCAAGGAGATGCTCGAGGGCATTTTCCTGCGGATCCAGAAGAGCGCCTTCAGCTTGAAAGAGGACGACGACGCCAGGCAGCAGGTGGAGGGTAAGGGGGGGGGTAAGGAGGGAGGCGGCTTCGACGGCTTTTTCAGCAGTAGCAAGGAAGAGAAGAAGAGGAGGGAGGAGTTTCAGCGCGAGAGGGACGAGCTCATGTCCAAGTCCCACATACTGCTCCAAAAGGCAAAGGATAACGGAGGGGGGATCGGAGGGATAAAGAGAGCCGCTGACGAGAAGAAGAACGAGATGCTGACCCTGACCCCCTCGGAGGCCGTCCCGTTCATGTTCGACGTTGCCTGGGGAGCAGCTATAGGATCGATGTCCCAGATACTGGAGTTCACCGAAGACCCGAGGTGCATCGCCCTCTGCCTTCGCGGATTCGTCTACGCTGTCCGGATTGCCAGCTACAACGGAATGAACGTTGCCAGAGATACCTTCGTGAACTCCCTTGCAAAGTTTACGACTCTCGGCAGCATCAAAGAGATCAAGCAGAAGAACATCGAGTGCATCAGGGCTCTCCTGTCCATCGCGATCAGCGACGGCGACACGCTGTGCGAGAGCTGGGCCCCCGTCCTGCAGTGTATCAGCCAACTCGCGAAGCTTCAGCTCAGTGCTAGCGGGCTCGCGACGGACGACGAGCTCTTCGAGGCTGACTACGAGAACGGCGGGGATAGAAAGGGAAGCTTCGACGCGGCGGGACTTGGGAGAGCCAGCAGCAGCATGTTCGGCGGAAATACCAGCAAGAAGGAAAAGAAGAGCCTGGCAGCCCTAGCAGCCGCGAGGCAGATGGAGCTTGAAAATGGGAGGGCTGTTTTGGAGGCCGTCAACGAAGAGCTCATCGACAAGGTCTTTGCCAACAGCGCCAGCTTGTCCGTCGACGGTATTACTCATTTCATCAGCGAGCTCATTCAAGTTTCTGCGAGCGAGGTCGTGGGCGGGGGCAAAACCGTGGTCGCGGGAGGTGGCATGACTTCACCGGAAGGAAAGATGATGGGGGACGGGTACACGGGATCGGGGGGTGGGAGTGGTGCCAGGATATTTGCGCTGCAGAGACTGGTAGAGGTCGCGGATTTCAACATGAATGTGAGGCCGAGGATAGTGTGGACGCAAATTTGGGGGATTATGGCGAGCCACTTTGCGGTTGTTGGGTGCCACGAGAATTCAATGGTTTCCATGTACGCGATCGACAGCCTGAGACAGCTAAGTTTCAAATTCCTCGAGAAGCCTGAGCTGAAGGATTTCAACTTCCAGAGGATTTTCTTGAAACCCTTCGTCGTGATTATGGAGAGTGCGAACAGTAGGGAAGACGTTAGGGAACTTATACTTCGGTGCGTCGACAACATGATAAGGGCGCTGGCGAAGAACATAAGGAGTGGGTGGAGAACAATCTTCAGCATTCTGATGCTTTCGGCCTCTGACAGCAGCGTGGTTATTGCCAAACTGGGTCTGGAGATTTTACACAGGCTTCTTGACGAGTGTTTGATGCAGCTCTGCAATTCCGTCGAGGATTTCCTTGCCCTAGTCAAGACGAGCCTGAGCTTCGTCTACGGTTTCTCCTCCTCCGTGTTGCCGGAGGGTCTCCAGATGCGCGCCCTCTGCTACGTGGCCTGCTGCGCAGACGCCGTCGCGAACGGCATGGTCAGCGGGGGCATCGAGGGGGGATTCGGAGGCCTGGGATACACAGGACTTGAGGGACAAAAGGAAGGAGAGAAGGGGGATGGGAGGGACGTGCAGATGTGCATATGGAAGGCCATAATTGACGGTCTCAGCCTGGGGATGCACGAGGCTAGGGGCACCAAGGGTGGATTAGCCCAGAGGGGATGCGTGTGTACGCTGAGGGCTATACTTCTGAGACACGGGAACATCTTTAACGCACAAGAGTGGAGGTGCATCGTGGAACAGAGCGTGAGGCCAGCCCTGCTTCGGGGGATTAGGGGGGATGGGAGCGGGACTGGGGACATGTTCTCGAAGAGTCCTTTGGACGGGGAGCTTGATGTAGTGAGGGGGACGCCTGGCAAGGTTCCGGGGGAGGAGGACGAGAGGTTCAAGAGAATTAGTATGCAGGCGCAGAGCGAGGGGAGCAGCTGCGTGAGGGTCATGGGGAAGGCCGAGGGGCTCGTTGAGGCCATGCTTTGGGATTTGAGGAGGGGTGGCGATGGGAGCTTGGTGGAGATAGCAAGTGGGGAGGACAGGGGAGAGGGGGGAGCGGAGGAGAGCAGGGAATCATTCATCGTCGACACGGCACCTGGGGTGTTCGGACTGCTGGTTGACATCTGCGCTGCATGGTGGTTCGAGTTGGGGGAGGTAGGGAGGGTCGATTTGCTCCCCCTCTTGGTCGAGTGTTTGACCGAGTTCGATGTCGTGTTGGACGAGGACGAGGAGGGGAGCGAAGGAGGCGAAGAGGAAGGAGAGGAGGAGGGCGCCTTCGTCCAGGGCGACGTTGTTTACTTGGAGGGCGTAGCGTACAAGGTACAGTACGTGTCATCGAACAGCGGGAAGTGCGACCTCAGGTGCATCGACGACGAGGACGGGGAGGGAATGTACGGGGTCGAGATGGGGATGCTCTCTTCGACCGGTGGGGAGAGGGGGAAGGGGGGGGAGAGGGGGAAGGTGGCGAATGGAGAAGCTGTGCTCAGGCTGGGGTTCAGGGAGATTGCTAGGGTCGGGAGGGAGGCTGGAGAGGCCGGGGTAGGAGGAGAGTGGAGGGGGGTGGTTGTGGATGTTTATGCGAAGATACTTAGGGATAACGTGGCGAAGGAGCAGGAGTGCAGGGGGAGGGTTAGGGACGGCGTGGAGGAAGTTAGGACGGCCAGGGCTGGCAGGGTCGACGAGGGGGTTTTGAGGGAGAGGATCGAAGATATGAAGAGGGTGAAGACGGCCTTTGGGGAGGGTAAGGTCCTGGAGGTAAGGGGCGGCGGGCAGGGCGTGGTTGTGGATCTTGAATTCGGAGTGCTGTACGCGACCGAGGGTAGCGTAGAGGTGCCTCTTTGGAACAGCCTAAGCGACGACGAGGGGGATGACGATGCCACTGTTGGGGATGGGGAATACTTTCATAACGAGAGCATTGACGAGAGCGTGGGGGGGATGGGGAAGATTGATTGGATGAAGGAGGGGGCGGAGAGGCTAATGACGGGATTGGCGGGTGGAGACTCGATGCAGAGGGAGATGGTAAGGAGTCTAGAGGGACTAGGGGGATGGGGAGGGGCGGAGGGGGAGAGGGATGGGAAGGTCATTTTGGATGCGTTGGAGGTTAGCAGGAGTTTTGCCATGGTGTGTGTGGAGGACGATACTTTGGTGGAGGGGTTGAGCATGGTCAGGGAGGGCAAGATCTGGGGCAGAGGAGCGTGGGGGTGCTGTGGAGGGGTGGGATTGGTCATGATGCAGGAGGCCAGCGCGACGAGGGCCAAAATTGAGGTGCTGGGTGGGTTAAGTGGAGGGGGGTGGGGAGAAAAGATGAGAGTAGAGATCATTGTGGATGTATTGGGGAAGTACTTGAGGCAGGAGAGGAAGTTGAGGGAAGGGGGAGGCTCGGGTGTTGGTGGGGAGGAGGAAGGAGGGGAGGAGGTGGGCGTGGGGGCGGCTGGGGGGACGAAGTGGTATCTGCATGCTTTCTCGGGCGTGGTCGCGGCAGCGCTTTCTAGCGTACTGAGCTTGCCAGACGAGGGGCTCGCCCATCACGCAGGAGCTCTATACCCCGCGTTGGTGGACGCCGTAGAACTTGAAGGATTGGAGGCCAGGGAGTTGGTTAAGCAAGGGTTGAGGAGGTTCGGGGGGATGATTAAGTAATGTAAGGGAGAATGGTTGAGTGTATATTCGTGTTTGGTAATAAAATAAGAGGCGCATGTGTGAGGAAAGAAAGGATGTTATGATTTTGAGAGAATAACATGGGAATTCCGAGGGATTCCTAGGGAGGGAGTAGGGATCAAGATTCTGCCCTCAATTTTCCCATTGATTTTTCTCCACGGGTCTCTCTCTCTCTCCCTTCATCTTTGAAAGTAAGTTACAATGTTTTTGATTGATATACAGTTATATATGTACGCGCTATACCGTAATATACTATAACATACATCATTTACGTCATAATTAGAAATATAATTGAGACAACACACATCGGGAAAGCGGGGAGGGACCATGTTGAGGACCATATTGGTTGTGAACTCACTTCTAACTCACTCCTAACTCATCCTAAGTCACTCCTAAGGCTCACTCAGTACGCACTCACTCCTCCCACCAAAAAGCACACAAAACAGTACATAATAAGACCCTATCCCCTAGCTATATTCATCTTAGATAAGACAGAAAGATAAGACGGAAAGATAAGGCAACAGATAAGACAGCCAGAGCCAGATAAGACGGCAATAAGACAGCAATATCAATATATCATATATAGCCATGGACGACAGAGTTAAAGAACTAGCCTCTCAGCTCAAGCAGTCCCAAGATAAGGCATCTAAGTATTCCCCCCCAATGGGCGTCCTAACGCAGGTGGCTGCGCTCCCAGACAGCGCTATAACAATTGCGATCCTCTCATCCACCCAAATAGGCAAGGTGGTCAACGGCCTCAAGTCGGAGGAAAGCAAGGCCAAGTGGGGGGAAGAGACGGCGGCTATGGCCAAGTCCATCGTGAAGAAGTGGAAGAAGCTGGCCAAGACTACTCCTACACCGTCCAAGCCAAAGGCACCAGTAATGCAGGCAAAGAAGGAGGTGAGGGGTGGGAAGGAGCGTGCAAACGAGACCAGATTGAACGAGGAGAGCCAAAAAGAAGCAAAGAGACAATATCAAGATCGGCAACTCGCCGCCCTCCCCTCCCAAGCCAATGTGCAAACCTTCATTCGTTACATAGTACTCACCATACGCCCGACCCCTTTTTGCCGTTCGCTTCTCACAAAGCAGCCCGCCACCACCGTCACAACCACCACCACCCCCGCCAAGTGTGAGGTGGTCGCACCCTCCTCTGACCCCTCCCTCATGTCCCTCAAAGCCTACGCCGACACCCTTTCCCCCTCCCTCCGCGGCAAGGTTGTCATGAACCTTCGAGCCGCCCTCCTCAGCGGCGTCACCGGCACCCCCCAAGAGATGCTTAAAAGCGAGACCCCAGAGGCCATCGGTAAGATGGCGTGCGACTGCGCCAAGGCCGTTGAGGAGGCCATGAGGGTCGCGTTCCCCAACTTCTGCAAGGAGTACGTGGCCAAGGCCAGGCAGCTGACGTTCAACGCCAAGAAGAACGGGGACCTCGCCGCCAACGTCCTCGTGGGATTCGTCGAGGCGAAGGAGCTCGTGGCGATGACCCCCGACCAGCTGGCGACGAAGGAGAAGCTGGCTTTGCTCGAGAGCAAGAAGAAGCTAATCGAGGACGCTCGAAGGCTGGACTGGGAGACTGAGAACGAGGACAAAATCAACGAGCAGGCGGGGATCACGGGGGACCTACTGCAGGCGAGCCTCTTCACGTGCGGGAGGTGCAAGAGCATCAAGACCACGAGCACGCAGAAACAGACCAGGTCAGCAGATGAACCCATGACCGTATTCGTACATTGTAAGGTGAGTGTCTGTCTGTCTGTCTGTCTGTCTGGGGGGGGGGGGAGGGGATTTAGGGGACTGACTCCTGCCGTACCACTCTCTCGCGCGAAAATACTTAGAACTGCGGCAACAGGTGGAAGTGCTAGATCGTTGGAGTCAGAAGGGAAATATAACAAACTTTGTTTAACGAGAAAGAAACTCTCTTTCCGTAAAGGTTATTTAAAGTAATGTATTTTGTTTAAAGTGGCTTGGGGGTGAGGGGGAGGCGGGGGGGGAGCAGAGAGCGGATAGAATTGTCGATGGACGGGCCGAAGTCTTTAGCTTAGTGTTCCGAACCTCATCCTTGCTGCCAGTCCGTCAAGCTCCCCCACGCAGAAGTCCTTAACACCCCGACTCCCCGAAGTTGGCTGAAAGTCGCTCATCTTACCGTGTTGTTCCTTCCGTCACACCGTCCGTTCCCGTTCCTGTTCACTTCTCCCCCTTCCTTTAAGTAGCGATCATTGATGGCGGAAATTGAAATCGCAGCGTCTATACCATTTTCTCACCTCAACCTTCAACCCCCACAAGGAAATAAATCGAGAGTGTTTTTTGAGCCGTTTTTAAACTGTTGCTGCTGCAGGTGAGAACAATATGGGACTACAGGAGAGGCTGGCGGGCTGTCTTTCATTTCTTCGTAAGAACTGATTTCAATTGCGCGTTTTGGTGTTTTAAAAGGGTCATGAGAGCTTGCTGAGAGTTCGGCAATCTCGAGAACCTGTCTGAATATGTCAAAATTTTGCCTCCCCTTGAAAGCATTAGACAATCTGGAGGACGTTAGGTCCGAAAGTAACACAGGGGATTAGTTGAGATGGTTGGACGACGTAACCCTAGCCCTAGCCAAGAAGACTCATGAAGAAGCTGTTAGTCGAAGTTTGGGATTACCTAATTTCATCTTGCAAGATCCTAATAGGGGCGATATTCTATACAATGCACACGCGAAGGGAAGCTATCGACACCTAACAACAATCCCGGCACGGGGGTGGGCGCCCTATTTTTAGTGAGAACTATTATGGTCGACATGTTGGCTCACACTTTCACCCCGTAACCCCATCCCTATCCTCATCCGTAGATTAAGTTCACAAGACAAGGAAAAAGATTTGAAGGCGATATGAGTGGTAACGCTCCTGTTAAGAGTGAACGAAGAGAAATCGGTCATGGCATCCCAACAGAACCCATGCGCTTGAACATCTCAAGACAGGTGCTCGAGAGGACTTCAACAAGCGGAGAAGGTGAGATAAGAGTGACTGGGGGGGTCTTGAGGGCGATAAAGCGGAGGAGGGAGTGCGGTTGGCGCGAGAAGGGGGTGGACAACTTGAAGTGGGACAAAATATATTCTCCATCTACCGCTAGCTCACTCAGCACTCCCTAACGCAGGACATACCTCTAATCACAATAGATCGGCGGGAGATGGGGGGGGAGGGGATCGACTCATTTCTGGGAAAGTCTCTAACGAACTCCCTGACGGCAATGTCGATGTCGATTTTGACAAAACCCCTCCCACCACCGAGCCGACATTTCACCCAAGTTCAGACACTGATGTGGATCTAAAAGGTAAGCAAAGGGCAAGGCGGCGTTGTTGGTGGGGTCTGGGAGAAGGATGAGGGAGGGGCGATGACTACTTCCGTTCCCGGAGAATGCACAATTTTATAGCTCACCAACGAAATCTCATTGACGTCATTTGTTCACCCCCGCAGAGATGAATGGGAGTGACGCAAAGGTTTGGGCGCAGAGCAATGTAGAAGACCCCCTTAATTATAAGGGAGACCCAACGCCGTCAGAGGGCGCCAAGGGGACTGAGATTTCAAGTGAGAAAAAGAAGGAAGTCTCGAGGATGGTTAAGCACGACGCATACGCGGAATGGGCTGAGCGAGGTGAGTTCGGGTAGTTTGGGCTGCCTAGGGAGGTGGGGGTGAAGGAGAGGCTGCTTTCGGCGCTTATAGGGCAGTTGAGGTCCGTCAACTTTCATCCATGCAAACTCTGCTAATCTCATCGCCAAACGCACCGTCACGATGTAACCACGCTTACCATCACAGCAGGGCCTCGAGGCGGTTATCATACTCAAGTATTACCTCAAGAGGGATCTCTCTCTGAAGGTGACGGAGTCTTGCTGCCGTCGCAGGTCGCCAGTACAAGCGAGGGTATGCAATTAAACACGTCAAGTGAGATGACTGCGCTCAACATTAAAGCTGAGGGAGTTGAAAGAGGTGAGATAAGGGTAGATGCTGGTCTACGGCGACCGCATGGGATCCGTCTCCGGCGACTGCGTGGGTTCCGTCTGCGGCGACCACATGGGGCGCTTCTGCGGCGCATGGGTTCCGTCTCCGGCGACCGCATGGGTGCCGTCTCCGGCGACCGCATGGGGCGCTTCTGCGGCGACCACATGGGTTCCGTCTCTGGCGACCGCGTGGGGCACTTGATATGCTACACAGAAACAAGGAGCACGCGTTGAAATCTCTTCATGTTGACTAACATAACAAACACCATAATCGCCATTACCGCAGACTCTGAAAATGGTCATGAGGACGCCGGACGAGGTGAGTTGTGCGTTGAGAGCTGGAAAAGAAAAACACATTTTAATACTCTAGGGGAGAGCGGGAGAGTCGCGGGAGGGCGCGTCGAAACTTTGTAGTTTTTCCTCACCGCCTGCGTGCGGAACGCGCGGAGCCGTTCGTGGAGGGCCTGGCCCTCGGCGTCGAGCTCGACGGGCGGCGGCCTCGGCGCACGCGTTCGCGCCGGTCTGCGGCGACCGCATTGGATCTGTCTCTGGCGACCGCGTGGGTTCTGTCTGCGGCGACCACATGGGGCGCGCTTCTGCGGCGACCGCTGGGTTCCGTCTCCGGCGACCGCATGGGTTCTGTCTCTGGCGACTGCGCGGGGCGCTTGATATGCTACACAGAAACGAGAAGCACACGTTGAAATCTCTTCATGTTGACTAACATAATAAACACCATAATCGCCATTACCGCAGACTCCAAAAACCGCCACGAGGATGCCGGACAAGGTAAGTTGTGCGTCGAGAGCCGGAAGAGAGAAAGGACAGTTTAATACTATAGGAGAGAGCGGGAGAGTCGCGGGAGGACGCGTTAAAACTTTGTATTTTTCTCACCGCCTGCGTGCGGAACGCGCGGAGCCGTTCGCGGAGGGCCTAGCCCTCGGTGTCGAGCTCGACGGGCGGCAGCCGCCGCGCATGCGTGCGCGCGCCGGTCTGCGGCGACCGCATTGGATCTGTCTCTGGTGACCGCGTGGGTTCTGTCTGCGGCGACCACATGGGGCGCTTCTCCGGCGACCGCTGGGTTCCGTCTCCGGCGACCGCACGAGTTCCGTCTCCGGCGACCGCGTGGGTTCCGTCTCCGGCGACCGCGTGGGGCGCTTGATATGCTACACAGAAACGAGGAGCACACGTTGAAATCTCTTCATGTTGACTAACATAACAAACACCATAATCGCCATTACCGCAGACTCTGAAAATGGTCATGAGGACGCCGGACGAGGTGAGTTGTGCATTGAGCGCCGTAAGAGAGAAAGGACATATTGATACCCTAGAAGAGAGTGGGAGAGTCGTGGGAGAGCGCGTTGAAACTTTGTAGTTTTTTTCTCACTTTTGCAATGTGTTTGTGTTGTCCCCTTCACAGTCTCTAAATCTGAAATCTCTCACGAGGACGCTGGACGAGACCAAGGTAAGTTCGTTTCAGGGGGTTGTAGGGGGGGAGACCCTTGTAGTTTTTCTTCACCGCCTGCGTGCGGAACGCGCGGAACGCGCGGAGCCGTTTGCGGAGGGCCTGGCCCTCGGCGTCAAAAACGGGCGGCGGCCGCGGCACACACGCGCACGCGCCAGTCTGCAACGACCGCATGGGATCATTCTCAGGCGACCGAATGGGTTCCATCTGCGGCGACCGCATGGGGCGCTTCTGCGGCGACCGCATGGGGCGCTTCTGCGGCGACCGCATGGGGCGCGCTTCTGCGGCGACCACATGGGTTCCGTCTGCGGCGACCGCACGAGTTCCGTCTCCGGCGACCGCATGTGTTCCGTCTCCAGCGACCGCGTGGGGCGCTTGATATGCTACACAGAAACGAGGAGCACACGTTTTCATGTTGACTAACATAACAAACACCATAATCGCCATTACCGCAGACTCCAAAAACCGCCACGAGGACGCCGGACGAGGTGAGTTGTGCGTCGAGAGCCGGAAGAGATAAAGGACAATTTAATACTCTAGGAGAGAGCAGGAGAGTTGAGGGAGGACGCGTTGAAACTTTGTATCTTTTTCTCACTTTTACAACAATGTTGTCCCCTTCACAGTCTCTAAAAGCTCTCACGAGGATGCCAGACGAGGTAAGTTTGGGTAGTCATGTAGACGAAAAGTAGAGTATTTTGATTGTTCAGGGGAGGGCTGGGAAGTCGTTCTGAGGGAGATTCAGATTCTTGCCTTTTTTTGACCCTTTCACCAAAAATTCGTCCAAAACCATCCCCAGAAATTTCTGGCCATACTCATCTTCAACCTGGACATGAAAATTTAAACGCCGAAGTTTTTGACGATCCCTTAAACGGTGGAATAGCAGGCGAGAACAATCTAAGCGCTATACCACCTGCTGTCGGGTATTCGACTCCCGGCCGCACGCCAATCGGCCTTGCGACTGTCAGCCACGCCACTGCCGCTCAGTCCATGACATTAGATCCTGACAACACCGTCAGGAACAAAGACCCCCCGCAGTCCCTCTCTAGCCCCGATCACGCCTCTTCCACTACGCAAGGACCAGTTGATATCGATTACGCAGCTCTTGGACCCGAGCAAGGCAAACTCGTGAAGCTTCTTGAGGAGAGAGGAGCAGTTGAAGGCCTCATAGACAACTCTACCGGCGTCGATGTGAAGATTATGGAGCTCGCTGATGTCTTCCACAACGAGCGTGACAAGATCATTGACTTTCTCCTCACCGATTGTGAGCAGGGCAACTTCCGAAGGAAGACCCTCCAGGAGTATGATGAAAAGGAAGGAGTCGTTCATAGACTTGGCTACTGGCAGCACTACAGCAGCGGGAATAAGTTTGTCGAATTTCTCCTCGACGTCAAAGTCGTATCTCCTGACAAATCGACGAACATTATGGAGTTGGCACCCCTTGATGAGGATGACCTTTCTGATGAGGCAAATGCGATGCTTGTCGAAATTCTAGCGTCAATAAAGACCAAGACTGTCAAGCGAGGTGTCATTAAGGGCAAGCTCAGCTTCACTGACTTTGAGTTTGGACAAACTGCAGTCACCGTGGTGGGAACTCTCAAGGCAGAGGAGAGGTCAACAGAAATGAAATCAGAAGTTGATGTTCGCACAGTCAAAAACTTTAAATCTGGCATTGGAAGGAAAATAAGCAGCATCAGCAGTGTCAAGAAAGGAGCTTTCAAGGATGTCTTTGTCTCATTGAAGGGAATTCTAGATGAGGTCAGGAAGGAGTTTAGACAGCCTGCAGTCATTGACAAGCGGAGGAAGGCGCACTTTGTGGAGGAGGTCATGCCCAATGTGCCAACTCTTACTGAGGAAGAGGACAGGATGCTGGAAAGTGTTGCAGGGCTGGAGGAGAAACTCTACAAGAAGGGAAAGAGAGTCAAGGGGACACTGAAGGAGGGTATTGACAAGTTCCTGTGGAGAGAGGGGGACAATGTGTGGGCAGCCTTTGGGGTCATTGTAGACAAGTCAGCGAAGGGTGTATTGGCAGAGCAATTTCTGCTTGACACATTCGCGCGATCTGAGAAACACTCCGTAAAAGAAGGGAACTTGCCAAGGGCAATCAGGAAGGATGTTGGCGGAACTAGAAGCTTGCACTATCATTTTGGTGTGAAGGTCCCTGCCGCAACCAATCGACTCTTCGAGAATTGGTTTGTGTGGAAGGAGGTCAAACTTGAGAATGGCCAGACTTCCTACATGGTAGCTTTTGTGCCGCTGACAGAGTACCCTCGAGGAGGCCACAAGGACCTCAGTAAGGAAGGATTTGTGCTAGCAGAGACTACAGGTGTCTACTTCTTCAATGAGATTGCCCCAAATGTCTGTAGAGTGACACGTATTCAAACAGTTGATCTGAAATTTAGTGGCATTCATAAGACAGTGATGGACAATGCCATTGACTACCTTGCAAAGAATCAGCTTGTTGAGGCCAACAGGTTGCAGAAGAAGTTCAGGAGGAACGGGAAGGAGGTTGATGCTGAGGTCAGGGGGGCCTTGGCGGAGAAGATGAGGGAGGGTGTTGAGTTGGAGGAGGACCAGAAGAAGGTGTTTGGGGAGTTGGAGGAGCTATTTGGTAGGGAGGAGGAAGAAGGGTGGGGGCCTCTTGAGTCACCTTATGGGGGAGTGAAGATGGAGATCAAGTACAGTCAGCAGAAGAAGGGTGAGAGGAGCATTGCACTTGGGAGAGCTTATGGAAATGCAGACTGTACAGCAGAGGAGGCAGCAGCTTGGTACTTTGAGTACTGTGGCAGGGAGAGAAATACTCTTGGTTTCCAGGCTGGCGATCTTGCCCGGCTTGAAGTAAGAAAGGGAGTGCAAAGGAGAAACGAGAAACTGATTGCGTCAGTCAAGAAGTTTCCTTTGCTGCTCAATAACAGAGAATTTGTCTTTAGAAATCTGTGGAAAAAGAACAAAAATGACAGTTTCTCTGTTGGCTCTCGACCAAGCAACGATGAGATTGATTACGGTGGAGAAATAAAAAATGTAGTCAGAGCAGAAGGCAGAGGACTGCTTATAGCAACCAACATCAGCAAAGAAGGAGGGATAGCGCATTGTAAGCTTGATTTCAAACAGCACTTGGATGCAGGCGGTTTCATCCCCCTAAAACTTGTCGAGAAAAAAATTCCAAAGCAACTGCAAATCTTACACGAGATTCAAGAAACTTTCCAGAAAGATGAAGAGGTTGATAAAGCTGCACTGGCCTCTCTTGCCAACATCATCAAGAATGAACACCAAGTTTATACTGATGAGGAGAAGGTTGCACTCAGGAAGGGGAAAGAGTTCTATGAGAAGTGCAAGGTGGATAAGAACTTTGATGATCTGAAGAGTCCTGATGAGAGGGTCAAGATGAAGCTAGTTCATGTGGATGGGGCGAGCAGTGGGACTGGCTTTGCCAGTACTGTAGTTGACGCTAGTGTAGAGGAGTGTGCAGCATACGAATATACCAAGTTAGGCAACAGGTATTTTACTAGGAACGCGAAAGAAGTTGATGGAATCACCTTCTTGAAAGTCATCAAAGTAAATTCCCACACACTCTACTACATCACAACAAGGGAACTTGGTATCCCTGGTTTTGCTCTTCGTGATGGGAGGAGTAAAGTAACCTGGTTCAAACAAGATGACGGCAAAGTTATCGTTGATGTTACAGATACAGATGAACTTCAGGAAGACTTTCCAGTAAAGGCAAGGAATGTTTTAGTGAAGATTCACACAGTATGGGCATTTGAGCCACTTGCCCCTATTGGAGGTGTGCCACAAACAGCAGTGACTTTTACAACAAAGGTAGACCTTGGTGGTGTCTTCTTCTCTTCCATTGTAAACAAGCTTGCACCAAGGTTTCTTGCACAAGCCTCAGACTTGAGAAAGAAGTTTGACAGAAGCAGAGACATTGACGCCTTTAAGAGACAGCAGATCATAGCAAAGTTTGAGGAGATTGCAATTGAGGGAGCACCAGGGATTGAAAATCACTTTGACGAGATTGACGGAGCTCAAGAGATCAGTAGTGGGTTGTCTGGACGAGCATTGATAAAGGCAGAGAAGGGAGCGGGTTGGGGGAAGACTTCAATAACTGTGAGAGCATCCCACAAGGAAGTTGCAGCGTTTTTCTGGGACCTTAAAAGTGGAAATGAATCCCAGCTTGAGGTTCACAGAGTTAACTACAAGACACTTGTGATCATTGTTCACCAAGGAGGACATTTCACTGTCGCAAAGTTTTGCGAGGTAGACCAGACAAAGACAGATGTTGAACTTATGACTAGACAAACGGGTTTAGAAAAAGCTGCTAGCAAACAGAGTGTAATCAAGCAACTAGGCAAAGCAACTGATGCTGCTTACTACTTTGATGATCTGCTCAAGAGCACTGAAGTAGGGGAACAGGATGGGAGGAGGTTTGGAGAGCAGCTGATGGAGAGAGTGAATAAAAGAAATGTTGGGGACAGTAAGGTAGAGGTCGTGAGGGAATTCATTGTGGCCAATAGGACACTGAGAGAGATTACAGAGCAGCATGGTTTCATGAGAACTATGCTGTATGCTGTGGTTTTGAACAAATTTAAAAGGAGAGCGGCAAATGAGGGAGAAGATAAGAGTGAGGAGGAAGCCAGGGGGTGGGAGATTGGGAGTGCAATGACAGCAGTCATGTTGACTACTTTGTCTGCTGCTCATGCTGTAGACGAGTGGGCCCATCAATTCACTGAAGTGCAAGAAGTCATGATTGAACAAGTGTGGGTAAGGCCCATGCTTGAGGAGATTGTTATGAAACTATTTATGAAGTCTACCTTAGGCTTAAAGGCAAGAGTTACTATTGGGGCTTTTACTAGTATGTCTGATTTGCTTACTGATGTGTATGTGACGTACATGTTTTTGAGTGATAAGAAGTATGGGTACTTTAAGGCTTCTTTGGCAAGTTTGATGGTTTCAATTGGGATTCAAATGCTTTTTGTTTGGGCACAAAACAGAAAGTTGGGGATGAAGAGGGTGTTAAAGGAATGGTTTCCAATTTTGATTGGCTTTAAGCCTGCCGTTGATGCTTACAGGGTTGCTATGGGAGAAAAACAAGAGGCTGGACATGCCGCTGATCCTATGTACGAGATGACTGTCATGAAATGTATTGAGATGTTTGCTGAAGCCATACCTGGAGTGATCATCCAACTTATGGCTATTGCAACAAACAAAGGAAAGACTTCAAGGGCAGCATGGTTTTCATTTATTGTTTCAGCATTGACAACAGGCTTTGCATCTGCAACTATCAGCTATGACTGGGACACTGACCCAGTGAAGAGAGAACAAGTGCCTGATTTCTATGGGTATGTGCCTGCAAATCCCACCAAAAGATCAATCATATTTGTGTCAATGATGCTCTTTAGCGCATGTATGCTTGTTTTAAGGTGCATGACAATAGTTGTGTTGGGGCAACTTGGTGGAAGATGGGTCTCTTTGTATATTTTGGCTGACCTTGGTCTATACTTGTTGGTGAAGATATTAAGAGGAGATTTTTGGTATTGGGTTCCTGCAGGAGGGAATATAGAAATAGTGAGTAGCATTGTCGTCAGAGTGTTGGTGAAAGTTGTGACAGACTTTACATCAATCGTGCAGTTTAGGCATCCTAATGAGGTTGGAGGGATGTATTGGATGTTTGGATTTGTGTTGACGATGGGAAGTCTTCCAGTAGCAATAATATTAGCTGAAAGGGGCGATGTTGCAGAAGAGAGGCTTAAATTGGCACGGAGTGTAGTTGGAATACTTACACCATGTACAGTCTTCTTGTTTGCTGTATTTTTCTTTCACATTGAGAAAAGATATAGGGGCACCTTCTACAGCTTACAAAGGGGTAAAGACTTGACAGTAAAGAACTTTCGAGAGGGTGCTGATGATGTAAAAGCGTTATTTACATTCCAAAGGTCAAAGCATCATTGGAAGGCAATTGAAGAGGAAGTGAAAGCTTGGGTTGGGGCAAATTGGGATAGATGGGAGGAGGAAAAGCCAAAATGGTTTGATGACGCAATGAGAGCAAGAGTGCCAGTTGAATACATTCCAGGAGCAGGAGATGCTAGAATAAGAGAGAGTGTTAGGAGAGCAAGTGTTGATGCTGAAGCTGAGAGTGGTCTAGCTGGTGCTTTGAGAGCAAGTTTTAGGAGAGCAAGTGTTAGAGGTGCTGATGGTAGAGATATTATAGGGGTAGGAGGTGGAAAGGCTAAAGTAAGCAGTGTACTGTCGATAGAAGATGGTGAAAAAATGGGCAAGCAGCTGATGCAAAGGTTAAAGGAGAAGAAACAAGGGAAGAGTGAGGTTGAGGTTGTAAAGGGATTCATCACAACCAATAAAGCACTGAAAGTGCTTGTAGAGCAAAACAATTTTGTTGGAACCATGTTGTGCGCTGTGGTGAGGAACAAGCTGAAAAGGGATGCTGCAAAGGAGGGCTTGAATGAGAATGAGGAGGAAGCAAAGGGGTGGAAGATTGGGAGTGAGCTGACAAAGACCATGTCAGTTACAGCCTCTGTTGAGGAAGCAATAAGTTTATGGGCAGAGAAGCACTCTGAGGTACAAGAAGTCATGAGAGAGCATGGCTGGCTAAGACAAATGCTCAAGGTTGTTGTTAAGGAGTTATTCCTCAAGACAAACTTTGGCTTGAAAGCACGGGTTATGGCAGGTGCAGTGCTGAGCATGACTGATTTGGTGACTGATGTGTATGTGACGAGAATGTTTTGGAAAGGTAAAAAGTATGGGTACTTTAAGGCTTCCTTGACAAGTTTGTTAGCGTCAATTGGGCTTCAGATGCTTATTGTTTGGGGACAGAATAGGAAGTTGGGGATGACAAGGGTGTTAAGGGAGTGGATTCCAATCTTGCTTGGGTACAAGCCTGCAGTTGATGCCTATAGGGTTGCAACTGGAGCAAAAGATGAGGTTGGGGTTGCAGTGGGGGCAATGACGGAATTGACATGTATGAAAGTGCTTGAAATGTTTTCTGAGGCAATTCCTGGAGTGATCATCCAACTTATGGCTATAGCAACCAGTGACAAAGAGGTAGGAACTTCAGCATGGCTTTCAGTTGCAGTGTCAGCAATTACAACAGGCTTTGCCTCAGCAACAATTAGTTATGACTGGGACACAGAACCTTCTAAGAGAGAAGAGGCACCCGACTTTTACGGCTATATACCTGCAAATGCAAGCAAGAGAACAGTAGTGTTTGTTTCCATGATGCTGTACACTGCAGGAATGCTTCTCATAAGGTGTACAACAATAGTTCTTCTTGGGTTGATGGGAGGTAGTTGGGCTTTTCTCTACATTGGAGCTGACCTTGGTCTGTACATGGTGGTTAAGATATTGAGAGGAGACTTTTGGTACTGGATACCATCAGGGGGTAATGTTGAGATTGTGAGTAGTATACTATTCAGAATTATTATAAAGATCATCACAGACTTCACGTCAATTGCGCAGTTTAGACATCCTAATGAAGTTGGAGGTGCCTATTGGTTGTTTGGTCTTTTGCTGACTATTGTAAGTCTACCAATGTCCATGCAAGCAGCTTCACCTTATGTAGATGTAGGAGCAATTGATATTGCATCATCAATTGTGAAGAATTTCATACCAATAACTATTCTATGCTTTGCTGTATTCTTTTTGAACATTGAGAGGAAGTACTGGCACACCTTCTGGAGTACACAGAGGTCAAAGGATATGACTATGGCATATTTCCTTGAAGGGGAAAGTGACAGAGCGAAGTTTCAAGTATTTTGGCATTCAAGGCATCATTGGGTTTCAATTGAAGGAGAAGTTAGGAAGTGGATTGAGTTGAACTGGGTGAAATGGCATGAGGAAAAACCAGAGTGGTTTACTGATGTGAGGAAGGCTAAAGTACCTGTTGATTTTATTCCAGCAGAGGGGGATGCTAGAAGGAGAGAGAGTTTTAGGAGAGCAAGTGTTGATGCTGAAGCTGAGGGTGGTCTAGCAGGTGCCTTGAGAGCAAGCATTAGGAGAGCAAGTGTTGGCTTGGACAACAGAGGTGTATTGGTTTCTTCACTAGCTGTGAATGATACTACACAAGAATATGAAGGTTTAGATCCTAAACAAATAGGAAAGTTGTTGGGTGAGCAACTGTTGGTTGCATTGAGTTTTAGGAAAAAGGGAATGACAAAGGAGGAAGCTGCTAGGACATTTATCAGGAAAAACTACGCTCTGAGACAGGCTGCAGTGAAGTATGCATTTTTTACACCAATGCTTGGCGCTGTTGTCAAGAACAAATTGTGCAAGTTGAGGAAGGTAGAAGGTAGTGCTGCAGAGCTCATGGAGAAGGATGGAAGGGAGATCGGAGAGTCCTTAGCTAGGAGTTTGGCAATTAATACTCAGCCAGTTGCTGCAGTTGATGCCTTCCTATTAAATTTCCCTGCTTTGCAGGAGCTTGATGAGGAATATGAGTGGTTCAGACCTATGCTTGAGACAATTAGCTACAGGCTCTTAGAGGAAGTTCCTTGGGGGTTGAAGGCAAGAGTGACTGTTGGTGCTATTACTAGTATGGCAGATATAGTGACTGATGTGTATGTGACGTACATGTTTTGGGATGATAAGAAGTATGGGTACTTTAAGGCATCTTTGGCAAGTTTGATGGTATCAATTGGGATTCAAATGTTTATTGTTTGGGCATCAAACAGGAAGTTGGGGATGAAGAGGGTGTTTAAGGAATGGTTTCCTATTTTGATTGGATTTAAGCCTGCTGTTGATGCTTACAGGATTGCAAAGGGACAAAAACAAGAGGCTGGACAAGCACTTGATGCCTTGTCAGAGAATACATACATAAAAGGGATTGAGATGTTTGCTGAAGCCATACCAGGTGTAATCATTCAACTTATGTCTATTGCAAAAAGTAAAGAAAAGGTAGCAGTTGCAGCTTGGGTCTCACTTTCAGTTTCAGCACTGACAACAGGCTTTGCATCTGCATCTATCAGCTATGACTGTGACACTGACCCAGTGAGGAGAGAGCAAGTGCCTGACTTCTATGGGTATGTACCTGCAAATCCCACCAAGAGATCTATCATATTTGTTGTAATGATGTTTGTTAGCACATGTATGCTTGTGATAAGGTGCATGACAATCGTTGTGTTAGGGCTACTTGGTGGTAGATGGGTCTCTCTCTATGTTGGGGCTGATCTTGGTCTATACTTGTTGGTGAAGATCTTGAGAGGAGACTTTTGGTATTGGATACCTGTAGGAGGAATTGGTGACATTGCGGTGAGCATTATTGCAAGAGTATTGGTGAAAGTTGTGGGAGACTTTACTTCAATTGTAGATTTGAGACATCCTTATGAGCTAGGGGGTATGTATTGGGTGCTTGGATTTATGTTGACAATGAGCAGTCTTCCAGTAGCAATCCTTACAGCTAAAAGCGTAGAGAAGAGTATTGAGGAGGAGTTAAGAATTGCACGAACAACTGCTATGGTACTTATTCCATTTGTTACAGTCTGTTTTGCTTGTTTCTTTTGGAACATAAACAGGGAGTACTTGAAGAGCTTCATTAGTACTAAAAGAGGAATTGACTATTCCATGTCCTATTTTGTAGATGGAGAAAGTGAAGAAGTGAAGTTTCAAGTGTTTAAGAAATCAAGAAGGCATTGGGTCTCTATCGAGACTGACATTCACAAGTGGGTTAAATTAAATTGGGCAAAATGGGAAGAAGAACAGCCAGAATGGTTTACTAACCAACTGAAGGCAAAGGTCCCATTTGAGTTTATTCCTGCAGACGGAGATGCAAGAACAAGAGAGAGTGCTAGGAGAGAAAGTATTGATGCCGAAGCTGAGGGTGGTCTAACAAGTGCTTTGAGCGCAAGTTTTAGGAGAGCAAGTGTTGGAGGCGCTGATTGTGGAGATATTATAGGGGTAGGAGGCGGGAAGGCAAAAATAAGCAGTATTTTGCCAATAGAAGATGACGATGGAGAGTGACTAATAGGGCAACAACATTTGTAGGACAAATTTATTTGATTTGGTTTGGTTGTGATCATTTGAAAGTGTTTTAGGTGTATGTTGAGTACTAAGGGCTGGACAACAAAATGGCCAAAAGGGCTGAATAACCCCCCTTTTTCAGCCCTTTTTTGTGTGTGGA
>BRYA01000315.1:0-34751 GCA_030267965.1 Triparma columacea
ACCCTAACCCTAACCCTAACCCTAACCCTAACCCTAACCCTAACCCTAACCCTAACCCTAACCCTAACCCATCTTATACCCTTCTTTCTCCTACTTTCTCTCCTTACATTCCCTCACTCCTCTCTAAAACTACACTCACCCTCTTTCAATTCATCTTCATACATATCTCCTACACTTACACACATCATTTCACCTTATACTCTCCTCCCTTCTACTCTCACTATTTAACTCTTCTCTCTTCTCCACAACCACATTCACACTCCTATTATTCATTTCCATACACATCTACTACAATTACAAACATCATTCTACCTTATACCCTCCTCCCTTCTACTCTCACTATTTAACTCCTCTTTCTTCTCCACAACTACACTCACCCTCTTTTACTTTTTCTTTACCCATCTACTACACATACACACATCATTCCACCTTTATACTCTCCTCTCTTCTACTCACATTCCTTAATTCCTCTCACTCATCTCCACACCCACCCTCATACTCCTTTAATTTATCTCCATACACATCCACCACACTTCCATTATACTCACAAACCACTATAACACTACCACAACTCTCCAAACTCCATACACAACTACTACACATCCTCGATACTCACAAACCACTTTAACACTCCTATTTTCCATCTACTACACTTCCACATTAATCATTAACACCTATAACACTCCTACAACACATCAAATCCACTTCTTAAATACTCACAAACCACAATAACACTCCCACATTACTTAACATTCACCAAAAACACACACAAAAATCATAACTACCAAATCAAATCATTTTATCCTGCAAATGTTGCTGCCCTATTAGTTACTCCCCATCCTCATATTCATCTTCCATTGGTACAACACTGCTTACTTTACCCTTCCCACCTCCGACCACTATAATATCTCCACCATCAGCGCCTCTGACACTTGCTCTTCTAATACTTGCTCTCACTGCACCTGCTAGACCACCCTCAGCTTCAGCATCAACACTTGCTCTCCTTACACTCTCTTTCCTTCTAGCATCTCCATCTTGTGGAATGAAGTCTACAGGTACTGTTGCTTTCTTCACATCAGTAAACCACTCTGGCTGCTCCTCTTCCCATTTAGCCCAGTTTAACTCAACCCATTTCTTAATTTTTCCTTCAATTGAGACCCAATGGCGTCTTGAGGCATAAAAGACCTCAATCTTAATATCATCACTTTCTCCTTCAAGAAAATATGCCATTGACATATCCTTTGACCTTAGTGTACTCCAGAAGGTGTGCCAGTACTTACTCTCAATATTCCAAAAGAAGACAGCAAAGCATAGGGTAGTTATTGGTATGAAAATACGCGCAATTGATGATGTAATATCAATTGTGTTGTCATCTACATAAGGTGAAGCTATATATATTGACACTGGTAGACTTGCCACTGTCAATACAAGACCAAACAACCAATATGCTCCCCCAACTTCGTTAGGATGTCTAAAATGCATCAATGAAGTGAAGTCTACAATGATCTTCGCAATCACTCTGCTAAGTATACTCATCACAATCTCTATGTTTCCTCCCAATGGCAACCAGTACCAGAAGTCTCCCCTCAATGTCTTAACCAACATGTACAGACCAAGGTCGGCTCCAATGTAGAGAAAGGCCCAACTACCCCCCATCAACCCAAGAAGAACTATTGTTGTACACTTTATGAGAAGCATCCCTGCTGAAAACAGCAACATGGAGACAAATACCACTGTTCTCTCGCTTGCTTTTGCAGGTATATAACCATAGAAGTCTGGTGCATATTCTCTATTAGCAGGGTCTGTGTCCCAGTCATAACTAATTGTTGCAGAGGCAAAGCCTGTTGTAATTGCTGACACTGCAACTGAAAGCCGTGCTGAAGTTGAAACCTTTTTGTCGCTTGATGCTATAGCCATAAGTTGGATAATCACACCAGGGATTGCCTCAGCAAACATCTCAATAGATTTCATCCAAGACATCTCCATCATTGGGTCAGCTGTAGCCCCAATCTCTTGCTTTGCTCCAGTTGTCACCCTATAGGCATCAACTGCAGGCTTGTACCCAAGCAAGATTGGAATCCACTCTTGCACCACCCTCTTCATCCCCATCTTCCTGTTCAGTCCCCAAACAAGAATCATCTGAATCCCAATTGACGCTACCAAACTTGCCAAAGAAGCTTTGAAGTACCCATACTTCTTATCACTCCAAAACATGTACGTCACATACACATCAGTCAGCAAATCGACCATGCTTGTTGCAGCACCAACACTTACCCTTGCCTTTAAGCCTAGGGTAGACTTCATGAATAGTTTCATAACAATCTCCTCAAGCATGGGCCTTAACCACTCTTGTTTGTTCATAACCTCCTGCACTTCAGTGAATTGATGAGCCCACTCATCTACAGCATGAGCAGCAGTTGCCGTGGTCAACATGACTGCTGTCATTGCACTCCCAATCTCCCACCCCCTGGCTTCCTCTTCACTCTTAACTTCTCCCTCATTTGTCGCTCTCCTTTTAAATTTGTTCATAACCACAGCATACAGCATAGTTCTCATGAAACTGTGCTGCTCCGTAGTCTCTCTCAGTGCCCTATTGGCAGCAATAAAGTCCCTCACGGCCTCTACTTTGCTGTCCCCTATTTTCCTTTCCTTCACTCTCTCCATCAGCTGCTCTCCAAACCTCCTCCCATCCTGTTCCTCTGCTTCAGTGCTCATTAGCAGATTATCAAAGTAGTAAGCAGCATCAGTTGCCATGCTCAGGTGCTTGATTACACTCTTTTTGCTAGCAGCCCTTCCTAAACCCTTAAGTCTAGTCATCATTTCAATGTCTGTCTTCATCTGGCCGGCCTCTGAGAACCTTACAGCTGTGAGATGCCCTTCATGTTTAGCTGTGATTACAAGTGTCTTGTTATTAACTCTGTGAAGCTCAAGCTGGGATCCAACTCCACTTTTAAGGCTCCAGAAGAATGCTGCAACTTCCTTGTGGGAAGCTCTCACAGTTATTGAAGTCTTTCCCCATCCCATTCCTTTCTCTGCCTTTATCAATGTCTGTTCAGTCAACGTACTACTGATCTCTTGAGCTCCCACAATCTCGTCAAAGTGACTTTGAATCCCTGGTGCCCCATCTATTGCAATCTCCTCAAACTTGTCAATGATCTGCTGCCTCTTGGAGGCATCAACTTCCATCTGCACAACACTGCTTACTTTCGCCTTCCCATCTCCAAGCCCTATATTATCTCCACCATCAGCGCCTCCAACACTTGCTCTCCTAAAACTTCTGCTCAAAGCAGCTGCTAGACCACCCTCAGCTTCAGCATCAACACTTGCTCTCCTCACACTCTCTCTCCTTCTTGCATCTCCTCCTCCTGGAATGTATTCAACTGGCACTCTTGCTCTCATAGCTTCGTCAAACCATTTTGGCTTCTCCTCCTCCCATCTATCCCAATTAACCTCAACCCAAGCTTTCACTTCATCTTCTATTGAACTCCAATGATGCTTTGACATAGCCATGTTTGCAGCCTTTACTCCATCGTCTTTTCCTTCTCTAAACCCTCTTATTGTCAATTCCTTACCCGTCTGTAAGCTGAAGAAGGTCCTCCAGTATTTCTTTTCTATGATGAAAAAAAACATAGTGAAGCAAAAGATAGATACTGGAATACATAGTTCAATTACTTTCCAAGCAATTTTGAAGTTTTCCTCAGCAACATCTCCCGTTTCAGCTACTAATATTGCTACTGGGAGACTTCCCATCGTCAACACAAAACCAAGCACCCAATACATTCCACCAAGCTCATATGAATGCCTAAAGTGCACAATTGATGTAAAGTCTATGACTACCTTCACCAGTACTCTAGCTACAATGCTACTCACTATTTCTACATTGCCTCCTGCAGGAATCCAATACCAAAAGTCTCCTCTTAGTATCTTCACCAACAAGTACAGAAGCATATCGGCACTAACATAGAGAGAGACCCATCTACCACCAAGTAGCCCTAGCACAACTATTGTCATGCACCTTATAACGAGCATACCTGCACTAAAGAATGTCATTGAAACAAATATGATAGATCTCTTGGTAGGATTTGCAGGCACATACCCATAGAAATCAGGCACTTGCTCTCTCTTCACTGGGTCAGTGTCAAAGTCATAACTGATAGTTGCAGATGCAAAGCCTGTAGTCAAAGCTGAAACTGAAAGTGAGATCCAAGCTGCAACCGCAACGTCTTTTTTACTTGTTGCAATAGCCATAAGTTGAATGACAACCCCAGGTATGGCTTCTGCAAACATCTCAACCATTTTCATGATACTCAACTCTGTCAATGCATCAGCTACTTGCCCAGCCTCTTGTTTTTCTCCCTTTGCAACCCTGTAAGCATCAACAGCAGGCTTGAACCCTATTAAAATTGGAAACCACTCCCTTAGCACTCTTGCTATGCCAAACTTTCTATTCTGTCCCCAGACCAAAAGCATTTGTAACCCAATTGAAGCAGCCAAACTCACCAAAGATGCTTTGAAGTACCCATACTTCTTATCTCTCCAAAACATATTCGTCACATACACATCAGTCAGCAAATCCGTCATACTAGTAATAGCCCCAACAGTCACTCTCGCCTTCAAACCCCAAGGAACTTCCTCCAATAGCCTGTAGCTAATTGTCTCGAGCATAGGTCTGAACCATTCATATTCCTTGTCAAGCTCCTGTAGAGCAGAGAAATTTAAGATGAAGGCATCAACAGCAGCAATTGGCTGAGTATTGATAGCCAAACTCCTTGCTAAAGACTCTCCAATCTCCCTTCCTTCCTTCTCTCCCAGCTCTATAGCCTTACCCTCTACTTTCCTCAACTTGCACAGCTTGTTCTTGACAACAGCGCCAAGCATTGGTGTGACAAACACATACTTCTCTGCAGCCTGTCTTAGAACGTAGTCTTTCCGAATAAATGACCTGACCGCTTCCTCCTTTGTCATTCCCTTCTTCCTAAAACTCAATGCAAACAACAGTTGCTCGCCCAACAACTTTCCTATTTGGTTAGGATCTAAGCCTGTATAGTCTTGTGTAGTATCATTCATAGCATGTGAAGCAATCAGGGCGCCTCCATTGTCCAAGCCAACACTTGCTCTCCTAATACTTGCTCTCAAAGTACCTGCTAGACCACCTTCAGCTTCAGCATCAACACTTGCTCTCCTAACACTCTCTCTCCTTCTAGCATCTCCATCTGCTGGAATAAAATCTACAGGTACTTTAGCCTTCATCACATCAGTAAACCACTCTGGTTGCTCTTCTTCCCATGTAGCCCAGTTTAACCCAATCCATTTCTTAATTTCTCCTTCAATTGAGACCCAGTGATGCCTTGAACGCTTCAGAGTTTCAAACTTCTTTTTATCACTTTCCCCTTCAAGGAAATATGCCATAGTTAAATCCTTCCCCCTTTGTATACTCCAAAAAGTGTGCAAGTACCTCTTCTCAATATTCAAAAAGAAGACAGCAAAGCATAGGGTAGTTATTGGTATCATATAATTCATAATCAATGATGCTATATTAATTGCTCCCTCATCAACATAAGGTGAAGCTATATATATTGTCACTGGTAGACTTACCATTGTCAAGGCAAGACCAAACAACCAATAAGCTCCTCCAACTTCATTTGGGTGTCTAAATTGAACAATTGAGGTGAAATCTGTAATAGTCTTGACTACAACTCTTTCGATAAGACTCATTGCTACTTCTTCTGCGTAGCTTCCCATTGTTATCCAATACCAGAAATCACCCCTCAAAATTTGAATGGCTAAAAATAGACCAAGGTCTGCCCCAATGTAGGCGAAGGCCCATCTCTTCCCCAAAAGGCCCAACAGTACAATTGTTGTACACCTGATCAACAGCAATCCTGATGACACTAAAAGCATTGATGCAAACACTGTTGTCCTCTTTCTGGCCAGTGCAGGCACGTAACCATAGAAGTCTGGTACTTTTTGTCGATTTTTTGGGTCTGTGTCCCAGTCATAACTGATTGTAGCTGAAATAAACCCTGTAGAAAGAATTGAAACGACAAGTGAAATCCATGCTGAACTAGCAACGTCTTTTTCCTGGTTTGTTGTTGCAATGGCCATTAGTTGAATAATCACTGCAGGAATTGCTTCTGCAAACATTTCGATGCCCTTCATGACTGTCATTTCCACCATTGGATCAACAGCGTGTCCAACCTCTTGTTTCTCTCCTGTGGCAACTCTAAATGCGTCCAACGCTGGTTTGAAGCCAATCAACACCGGAGACAATTCCATCAGCACTCGCTTCAATCCCATCTTATTATTATTTCCCCAAACAAAAAACAACTGGATTCCCATTGACGCCACCAAACTTGCCAAAGATGCCTTGAAGTACCCATACTTCTTATCACTCCAAAACATGTACGTCACATACACATCAGTCAGCAAATCTGCCATACTAGTGATAGCCCCAACAGTTACCCTAGCCTTTAACCCCCAAGGAACTTCCTCCAAAAGCCTGTAGCTAATTGTCTCCAACATAGGTCTGAGCCATTCATACTCCTCATCAAGCTCCTGTAGAGCAGGGAAATTTAAGATGAAGGCATCTACTGCAGCAACTGGCTGAGTATTAATAGCCAAACTCCTTGCTAGAGACTCACCAATCTCCCTTCCATCCTTCTCCACCAGCTCTGCAGCCCTACCTTCTACCTTCCTTAACTTGAACAGTTTGTTCTTGACAACAGCGCCAAGCATTGGTGTGACAAACACATACTTCTCTGCAGCCTGTCTTAGAACGTAGTCTTTCCCAATAAATGACCTGACCGCTTCCTCCTTTGTTGTTCCTTTCTTCCTGAAACTTAATGCAACCAACAGTTGCTCACCCATCAACTTTCCTATTTGGTTAGGATCTAAATCTACATAGTCTTGTGTAGTATCATTTACAGCTTGTGAAGAAACCAATGCGCCTCCATTGTCCAAGCCAACACTTGCTCTCCTAATACTTGCTCCTAAAGCACCTGCTAGACCACCCTCAGCTTCAGCGTCAACACTTGCTCTCCTAACACTCTCTCTCCTTCTAGCATCTCCAGATTCTGGAATGTATTCAACTGGCACTCTTGCTCTCATTGCATCATCAAACCACTCAGGCTTTTCATTCTCCCATCTTTCCCAGCTTGCCTGTACCCAGGTTCTTACTTCTTCTTCAATTGATTTCCAATAATGTTTTGAGTTTTCAAAAACTGCTCTTGCCTTCTTTTTATCATCGTTTGAATTACTAAAGCGGGCAAGTACACCATCTTTTCCTCTCTCCAAACTGTAGAAGGTGCCCCAGTATTTTTTCTCAATGCTAAAGAAAAATACAGCAAACAACACAACTGTACATGGTATAAATATTGCAACTACTCTCCACGCCAATTTGAGCCCTTTGCCTGAAACACCTCCCCTTTCAGCTATAATTATAGCTACTGGAAGACTCCCAATTGCCAATACAAATCCAAACATCCAATACATCCCTCCAACCTCATTAGGATGCCTGAACTGCACAATGGATGTGAAGTCTGTCACTACTTTCACCAACACCCTAGCTACAATGCTATTCACAACTTCTGCATTGCCACCAAGAGGCATCCAATACCAAAAGTCTCCTCGCAAGACCTTCACCAACAAGTATAAACCAAGGTCAGCACCAACAAAGAGAGAGACCCATCTACCACCAAGAAGCCCTAACACAACTATTGTCATGCACCTTATCACAAGCATACAAGCGCTGAGTAGCATCATTGTAACAAATATGATTGATCTTTTGGTGGGATTTGAAGGAAGATAGCCATAAAAGTCAGGCACTTGCTCTCTCTTCACTGGGTCAGTGTCCCAATCATAATTAATAGTTGCAGATGCGAAGCCTGTAGTCAATACTGAAACTGTAAGTGAGACCCAAGCTGCTCTTGAAACATCCCCATCATCTGTTGCAATAGCCATAAGTTGGATAATCACTCCAGGGATGGCTTCAGCAAACATCTCAACCCCTTTCATGTAAGACATCTCTGTCAAGGCATCCATTGTTTGTCCAGCTTCTTGTTTATCCCCCTTTGCAACCCTGTAAGCATCAACAGCAGGCTTAAAGCCGATCAAAATTGGAAACCACTCCTTAAGAATCCTCAATATTCCCAACTTTCTGTTCTGTACCCAAACGCAAAACATTTGAAACCCTATTGACACAGCCAAACTTGCCAAAGAAGCCTTAAAGTACCCATACTTCTCATCACTCCAAAACATGTACGTCACATACACATCAGTCAGCAAATCAGTCATGCTCGTCACAGCACCAACTGTCACTCTCATCTTAAGCCCCCAAGGAGCTCTGCTCACTACACCATACCCAACAGCTACAAACATGGCGTTCATCCAAGGATACTTCTCAAAGAGCTCCCCCACAGCAGTATTCTGCAGACGCCACTGGTCAACACCTGCCTCCACAACCTTCCTACTTTTCAAGCATGGAATAAGGTTGTTCCCAATAACAAGGGCCTCCTCCTCTCCTACCTCTTCAAGTCTTATTGACAATGAATGATTCCTGCTAACCTCTTCAAGTACTGCACGCTTCAACAAGGTCAAAAACCAAGGGTACTTCTCAACCACCTCATTCAGTGCACAGTTTTCGTTTGTATAAGCAGAAACTACATCATCCATGCTTTTCTTCTTCTCTCTCTTCTCAACCCTCTGCATTAGTTCCTCACCAAAAAACTTTCCATCCTTCTCTTCTGCTTCTCCACTACAAAGAAGATTGGAAAAATAGATTGCAGCTTTGTTCCCTGCCTCAAGGTGCCTCTTTAAGCTAGTCTCCACCATGCTCTTGCTGCCCACTCTATGCTCAACCTGAGTCACAAGCTCAATCTTGGTCTTCTTATCACCAAGTTTGGAGAATCTCCAAGTTGCAGTCACAAGTGGTGCTGCCGATGTTGTAGGATTGCAGGTAATCACCAGTGTCGTGTTATCTACCCTGAACACACTCATCTTCGAAAAGTACTCCAACTCAAGCTTCCCAAAGCCTTTCTCTGTTGTTGTTAACTCCATTGCAAAGTCTTGCCTCTTTGTGACTTTTCTCACAATGTCCCTCTCCTTCACTGCAAGACTTTCAACATCCCAGAAATATGCTGCAACTTCCTTGTGGGATGCTCTCGCAGTTATCGTCGTCTTCCCCCAAGCCATTCCCTTCTCTGCCTTTATCAATGTCTGTCCAGAAAACGCACTACTGATCTCTTGAGCTCCCACAATCTCGTCAAAGTGACTTTCAATCCCTGGTGCTCCCTCAATTGCAATCTCCTCAAACTTCTCAATGATCTGTTGTCTATTGATGGCGTCAATGTCTCTGCTTCTGTCAACCTGCTCGCCAATTCTTGTTCCAACCACTTCATTGGATTCCTCCTCCCTTGTGCTCATGTTACCGTCAAGCACACTTGTGTTGTCATTTTCGGGAATGACAAGCCCGATCTCAACGTCGGCATTTGTGTGTGTCTCGATAACTTCTCTCTCCCCTGTGGTTAAAGCATCTGCAAGGGGGTCCATAACATCAATGTGGCTGGGCGCACCGAAGGGGGCACGACCAGGGCTGGAGGGGAGCTGCGGACCATCGTCAGTCGTCGCGACATCAACTACTCCGCCAACGTCTGCTCCAATATCACTCTCGATGATGACCTTTTTTTCGCGCACCGCAGTACCGCCTCCAGTGACCCCAACCATGTCGTCCTTCTTCGCGCCCACGTCTCCTAGGGCTGTAACACCATCAATGTTTGAATTTGTCGTCATGTTGCTTTAGAACCTGAGGTATTTACCGTGCTCAAGCAGGAGGTGCTGGCACTCAGAAGTGTTACGGTTATGGTATTTCCGGACGAAGCTGTCGTTGATGCGTAGTTACACGCTCGCAAGGGAGAAGCCTTGCCGCAGTGGTGATTGAGAGCGCTGGGACTGCTCTGAGGTGGAGAGTCACCGAGAAGGCCTTGCAGGTAGAGTGGTGGTGCTCACACGCAGAAGCGTTACGGGTCAATATACACGTACGTATGGGTGGTGTCGGTATATATACGCGCTCAAGAAGGAGGAGCCTTGCCGCGGTGGTGATTGAAGGCGCCGGAACTGCTTTGAGGTGGAGAGTCACCAAGAAGGCCTTGCAAGCAAGCAAGTAATGCAGGTGCGTAGAAGCGTCACAGGTCAATATATAAGTACGTATCGGTGGTGTTGGTATATAAACACGCTCAAGCAGGAGAAACGTTGCCGCAGTGGTGATTGAGGGTACTCAACGGGAGGACGTCACCGACAGGCCTTGCAGGAAAGGTGCTTGTGTTGACGCGTGGAGGTGTGACGAGTCGGTCTACACGCACAAATCGGTTGACTAGATGTACTTATGCAATCAAGCTGGAGGAGCGTTGCCGCGGTGGTGATTAAGAGTACTCAACGGGAGGAAGTCACCGACAGGCCTTGCAGGTAAGTTGCTTGTGCTGACGTGTAGAAGTGTTATGGGTCGGTCTACACGCACAAATCGGTCGACTAGATGTGTTTATGCGATTGAGCAGGAGGAGCGTTGCTGTGGTGGTGATTAAGGTCGCTAGGACTCCTCTTAAGGTGCTTTTGGGATGGTTTTCGGGCGTTAAAAATGCCTGCAAGTGCGCGAAATTTTATGGGTGCGCGAAAGGAGGGCGGGGTTAGACGTCAGACTTAATTTGCGATTGCGCGACATTGAAACAAAAAGAAATGTGAAATTTTCTCAAATCCCCTCATTCCACAGGTGCCACAACGCCTTCGAATATTCTTGAGTTTGAAGGTTGAAAATTTTAATCTCTACATCGTGGATTCTTGACACCGAAATAATTCATTTCGACGGGTACTGACGGCGGACCACCGATGGTAAAAATTCAGCTCGTTTCGACCACCTACACGAGATATAATAAAAACAAGCCCTGGCCCCCCAGTCTCCCCTCCTTCTCCCTTCCCTCTTCCCCTTCTCCCCATCCCTCCCTCAGCCTCTCCCCCCCCCTGCCTCCCTTCCCGGGGCATATATATCCGTCAATCCTTACCTTAAAACAACCTCGCCCCTCTCACACCTTCAGAAGTCTCTCAAGACTCTCCTCCTCCGAAGCCAGCCGAAAGGACAAGCTTGCTCTGAGCTTCTAGCTACCTTGACGGCAATTGGATTGCAAGTTGAAGGAGGTGGTTTATGTATATATATAGTGCGTTACGATAAAGCGGAGATCACTCGACAGTACACACACAGTATTTTTTTGAGCCCTTGCTGGGAGGAGAGCAAATTTATGAAGCAAAGCAAAATCATTGAAGTAAAACATTGGACCGACTGTTAACGCATTAACGACGCTCGTGTCCTAGAGTCATTTAGATATCATGAGTTTCCCCAATTTCCCAATGAGTAACATTCTCTCTAAAAGAGTTTCCCTCCCCCTCCTCCCCTCTCCTACCCCTCTTCCCCCTCTCCTCCGAATTCCTCATCCTTAACAACCACCTCCTCGTTCTCCCCCCACTGAACCGCGTGGTCGGCGTGGGCGAGGATTAGGGCTATGCTGTCCTCGGAGCGGACGTTTAGGGGGAGGAAGGAGACCTGGGAGAAATCGTCGATTAGCTCCATTATCGAACGGGTTAGGTGGTTCAGTTTAGGGTTGGACGACAGGTCCAGTGACACTGTAAAGGGGAGGTCGTTGGTGGGAATAGGGGGGGGAATGGGGGGGGGGGAATGGGGGGAGGGGGCAGGGAGTGAGATTATGTGAAAAGCTTCGCGTCCTCTTATAGCATTGTGCTTCCCGCTTCGCTTCGCTTCTCCCAGCCCGCCGCAGCTCCTCCTCCCCCTCCCCCCCCCCAGCCCCCCCAATTGCTCACCTGAGCTAGCGTTCTGAATGTCCAAGATGGCGTTAAGTTCCTTCTCGTCCACCAAGTCGCACTTGCTCAGCACGTTCAGGTGCGGCAGCTCCAGCTGCAGCATGCAGCTCAAGCTCAGCAAGCTCCCGCTAATGAACTTGGCCGGATCAGTGACGAAGGTGGCGTCAACTATGAACAAAGCGACGGTCTGGTAGCCCCACATTTTCAAGTCGTTTACGAACCTCCTCATGATGTCGAGGTGGGTGTAGAGCTCAATCTGACCCGCGCAGTCTAGCACGAGGTACTCGTCCTCGTCGTACTGGTCCATCTGCTCCTTCAGCCATTCTATGTTCTCCAGCAGGTACTCGTGGCAGTATATGTTCGCCCCGTTTGGACCGTACTCAAGCTCTTCCATGACGTCCTCGACGCTTACGAGGTCCCTGATGTCGAAGGCGACCTCGTAGTTGAAGTGGTCGGCACCGGGGTCGAGGTTGGCGACGTGAATTCTACGACCGGAGTTCGCACAGTGCTCCTGGAGGGCAGAGACGTACGTTGACTTGCCAGATCCGGCGGGGCCGCATATTAGTTGGACGCACTTTCCCATCTAGTGGTTATTTGTGTTGGAGATTGGGGGGGGAAGGGTTAATGTGGGAAAAGGCCAGGGGACCAAGGATCGGGGTGCGCTGTGATTTTCTTTTGGAGGAGTATCAAGGTAGATGTAATGGTACGTGTTGGTGTTGAATGTAGTTCTGATGGTGTTTATGTATCGTAATTATTGTTAAGATGTTTATTTGAGGAATTATTGGGATTTATGGGCTGAAGGAGCCCAAAATCAAGGATTGGCCAAAAAATATGAACAATATGAACCTCATTCACGTACTAATACTCATAATTCCAATTGTAAACTCCTTTATATCTCCAATATCTTACCTGCACTCCAATATATCTCCTTCAATACCCTCAAAATCGTCCAAATTTATCCCTTCATCCTCAGATAGTCGACTCAGAAAATGCTCTCCCTCACTCTCTACCTCACACTCTACCTCACACCCTACCTCACACTCTCCCTCACATTCAACTAAACTATACTCACGCTCACCAACAATATGCGTGATAGGTGGAGGTTTTGGAGGTCTCTACTGTTCCTTAACTCTCTCCTCAATAATCCCATCCTGTACCATAAAGTTGATCGACCCATCTGATCGTTTCGTCTTCCTTCCCCTGCTTTACGAGCTAGCTGTGGGGGACGCGGACGTAGATGAAGTCGCGCCAAGGTTCGAGGAACTGCTTGGGGACGATGTCAAGTTTAACCAGGTTGAACACATCAAGGGGAGAGCTTCTAATGTGGAGGTGAGTACAGGAGGAGCGTGGGGGCAGTACGTAATTTGACATTATTTTGTTTACAGGCTAGAGCCGACTGTCTGCACACTTACAGCGGGGGGCAGTACGCAGGTCTCTAAAACTTAGCCCAACCCTTTCCCCCCCCCATCCCAACCCTTCCCCCCCTTCCTCCTCCCCCATCCTAACCCTCCCCCCCCCCCTCCTCTCCCCCACCCCAACCTCGCCCCCTAGTTCGGTAACCGCACCGTTATGGTAGAGACTGTAGACCCTTCGGGCGACTCAACCCTGACTCCCATTACATACGATTACCTTATAATAGCCTCCGGTCTCCTCCCCCCTCCCTCGCCCGTCCCTCTCCCCTCCCCCCCCTCGACCTACCCCTTACTAAAGAACTCTGTTGTCCCCTTCGGGACCCTCCCCTCCGCCCTCCTCCTCCGTCGAAAAGTCTCCCAGCTCCAGTCCCTCGACCGCCCCGTCTCCGCTATCGTCGTTGGGGGAGGTTACAGCGGGATCGAGCTTGCCACCAACCTCCAGTCCGTCTTCACAACCCCCGCTCACAAGGCTCACGTAAAGCTAGTGCAAAGAGGGTCTGACATCCTCCCTCAATCGTCCTCTACCTTCAACAAGTCAGCCGCCCGCAAGGCCCTGTCATCCCGCGGTGTTACCGTCGTAACAGACACCGTTATAGAGTCCGTGGATTTCTCACCCTCAACACTCTCGGTGAAACTATCCTCAAATTCAAACACAACCACAGAGGCTGACCTAATAGTATACACATACGCATCCTCCAGCTCGACCTCACCAGTCCCTCACCCATACGGTTCTATCGTTGACGATTCAATAAACAAGATCCCAACCGACCCCGCTCTCCGTGTGATAGACCTTACCCAAAACCGTACCTACAGGAACGTTTTCAGCATCGGTGACTGCACATCAGTTCAAACATTCACAGGTAAACCCACCGCTCAAACGGCTATGGGTATGGCTGAGGTTGCGGCTTTTAACGTGTACAGTGATATGGGTGGGGGGAAGGTTATGAAATTCAAACATATTGATCTCGGGGAAATGCTTACCTTAGGTACAGACGAAGCTACTATATCTAGCCTCAATGATAACATAAAGATATCAGGGGGAGTGGCGAGCTTCTTGAGAAGAGCGGTTTATAGTGTAAGACAACCGACGGGGGGACAGAGAGTTAGGAGCGGGTTATTAGCGGGGGGGAAAGGGGTGGAGAAAATTAAGGAGAGGAAGATTAATAAAGGGGGGAAGGGGGGGGAGTAATTATCTATGTATGTTGTAAGAGAGAGATTCGAGATTCGTTTGAAAATTTTATAAAGTTCATCGTGGTTGAAAGTATCTTACTGTGTAGTGTTCCCCTTAGACCCTCCGTCCTCTCCCCCCTTCTGCATATTATAAAGTGTCTCCGGTCTTCTTCTCCTCCTAGCTTTCTTAATGCTTTCCTCCAAATCCCCTCTATTAAAGTAAACGCTCCAAATACCGTCCCCAACTTCCCTAACCCTGCTCCTCCCTAATACGGGTTTCCCGTCGACTAATATCTCAAAGACTGCGTCTTCAGACTTGTTCTTGAAACCCTTGTTATTAGGTAACACAACCTTCTCAATCAGAACATCCGGGTTACTGTTCTTCATTAAAGTCGCGGCGGTTAAAAAGTAACGACGGAGACCTATACCACCTGTGTAACGGATTGTGGTTACTACACGCTTCTCTTGGAGGGTTAAGAACTTCTTGAAGGATAGGGGTTGGGCGATTGGGAAACCTGAATTTGTAAGATCGGGGTTTTGGGGGGGAGTTGCGGAGAGGGGAAGATTAGAGGGACGGGGTGGAGGGGAGATTATGAGGGAGAAGGGGAGGGGACAAATGGGGTGGAAGGATAGGGTTGATTTTAGGAGAATTAGGGTTGATAAGATGGTGAGATTGAGATGTAGCATAATTGGACTTGATTAGAATAGTTGGGAGGAATATGAGTAGTATTAAATGTAAGTATGAGGGAGATAATGAGGGAAGGAGGAATGGGGATTTGCGAGCTGGAGATGAGGAGATTTAGAATTGAGGGAGGGTTAGGGTTGGAGGAAGGTAGGGCACGTGGAGGGGGGAGCTTGGGTAAATGTAGGGGTTGTTAGGGTTGTAATAAGTGATAAGATGTAGAGTTTGTGGGATTTTTAATGTATTTTTTGAGTCCTCGGAACTTGGGACTGAACATCCTCACTTCCAGAATCCAGATTTCACTTCTCCGAAATCACAATCTTCAATCTCCATTCCTTCCTCCCATTAGGAGAATTTACGTCGATTTCCCCTCTATTTGACGATATATAATTGATTCTTATGGTTTCTATCGGATATGGATCTAAGAAAGGCAGACTATTCAACAATATTCCAGGATTGACCCTCTCTCGACCAACAAGCTTGGATACCAACAACAATAATGAAGAAACACAGGTCGAAAAGACCATCAACGAACCAGTCCACGAATTAATGGCACAGGCGCCTCCCCCTCCTAAAGCTGCTCTCTCTCCGCTTCCGAGGGTTTCCTTTGGGTCGACCTCCGCTTCGACTTACTCAACGAGCGAGGGCTTTGAGATTGTCATCGACTCTGATTCTGATGACGAGAAGGCTGCTGCCTCCAACAAGCGCAAGGCCGAGGAAGAGGCTGCGCCCGTTGCCGCCAAGGCCTCCAAGGCTGAGGCTGACTCCAGCCCCGCCGAATCACCAGCACCAGTAACAGCACCAGTAGCAGCACTACCAACACTCACTGTCACAGCTCCACTCTTGCCACCAGTAGCAGCACCAGTACCTCGAGTTATAGCCCCAGTATCACCAGCCACGTGTCACAATGAGGAACAAGGTCTCCCTCCACCCAGATCCAAGTTTCACCAGTGGCACTACAGGCACAATGCCGAGAAAGTTTCGCCATCCGATCACGGCTTACCTCCCTCTGTCACCATATACAGAGGTACAGAGGAAAAAAAGTTTGGTAGAGGCAGTGTAAATCGCTACTTCATCATACTAGAAGATGGCACGGAGTATACAAGTTTGAGGCAAGCCCGTAACCACCTGAACTTGTCCCCGGACGGGTCCCCAGGACGGACGGAAATGGAACTTTCTTCAGAATCCTCAAAGCCTCCTGAGGATGTTTCATCATCCCGGCCTGACACCAGTGCCACTTCTGGTGGTTCGAGCGCCAAAAAGAAGGCCAAAAAGAAGGGAAATAATTCCGCCTCGCTTAGGGAGTGTTTAGAGGAACTTGAGATGCTCGCCACATACGTCATCGAACGCGGTGGGAAGCGGGATCTACTCGAGGGCTGGACCGCTGGACGTTTGACGTCAGGGAGCTGGTACTTCACTTCTCCGAAGGGAAGGAGGTTTCACAGTCCCGCCGGAGTTGCTCGGGAGCTCGGGGTAAAAGCACCAGCGAGTAGGAGGTCTACCAGGGGGGATGGCAAGACGCCTCTCGTCGTACTTCCCGATCCTGTTGCCTTACGTGTCTCTGGACGTAAATCAAGAATGGTTTATCCGCCGAAAATATACAAGGGCGATCCTCTTCAGGTTATTTTAAACCTGCAAACAACGTCTGTGAAAACTCAGGTAAGAATGGTTGAGTCGCGATGCAGCAGCAAGTGGCGACAAGACAAGTGGTCACGACAGGCACATCCATCTAACTCCTATTCCTCCGAAAGAGAGGTGCGAGGAATGGAGTAGCCTTCTTCCAGAACCTTCATAAGTTTACGGATAAAAACTATGAACTCATCGCAAGAAGGGACCCTTGGGACTATGCGCTCCCCCCTGAGTGTCTTGTGTACCAGGGTAACGGCTGGGTGCATGTTTACCTGAAGGGCGTAGTATGGTCGGGCTCAAATGGAGCCAAGGGGGTTCTTGGCAGTTACTATGGCGACGACAACTTTCAGCACACGGTTCCGGGAGCAGTCGTTTCGGACCCAAATGCGAAGGAAGTCGATGAGCTGATTGACGGCTTCGCGAAACAGAAGGAGCCTCTCAACAGGACCCAGGAGCAGGATAATCTGCTTTGCAAACTGGTGAAATTCCAAGTCGAAGCACGAGTAAGTCCCGATATGGCAATCGATTCGGGATCCCAGACGACTCAAACTCCCCCTAAAAAGCGCGGTCCCCCTAAAAAGCCTGACAGTGACAACGACACGGTGTCAGAGGTAGGGCAAACGGTCCTCCATCCCGACCATGGACAAGGAGTTGTGACTGGTTTCAACATGGGTTGGACGAATGTTAGGTTTTCGTCGGGCTCGGAGTCGAGTCAACAAAGCACTCCCTGTCGGAAGAAAGACCTAACCCTAAGTTTGACACCCCTTTCCTCTTCCATCCATCCGGTTGACGATGACGACGATGCAACGACGAGCAGCTCGAAAACAACCACGAGCGGTGGGGAGCTCTTGACGACGAGCAGCTCGACAGCAAACACGAGCGGCGGGGAGCACTTGACGACGAGCAGCTCGACTACAATCACGAGCAGCAGGGAGCCCGTGAAGATAGAGGAGAAAGGATCTCGGACCGTGTCAAGAAAGGGGCCCAGCGAGGGAGCAACCGTGAAGGTAGACAAACTCGGGGAAGCAATCATGCTCCTCGATAATGCTTTCGTCACCTCGGTGGAGTATAACGTCCTTAAGGAGGACATCATCAACAACCAATTCGAGAGGTTCGAAGGGGTCATGAAACTCATGAAGTACCTTAACAACGAGAAGATCAACAAGGAGGATTATGAGGATTTGAAGGGCGCTTTGTTTGCCTCCAGCTAAATAGTTCATCACGTACGTGTTTATTTGAAATCCAACTTCGTCGTTTTGATATTCACTTCTCTCCCAAACGCTTTTTGGAGTCGTGTGGAGTCGGAATAAATTTGGGACTAAACATCACAATCTTTTCCATTCTCCTTCCTCCTTCCTTCCTCCCCAAAAGACAAGGAAATTAGGAGAATTTACGACAATTTCCCCTCTATTTGACGATATATAATTAATTCTTATCCATTCTTATGGTTTCTATCGGATATGGATCTAAAAAAGGCAGACTATTCAACAATATTCCAGGATTGACCCTCTCCCGACCAACAAGCTTGGATACCAACAACAATAATGAAGAAACACAGGTCGAAAAGACCATCAACGAACCAGTCCACGAATTAATGGTACAGGTGCCTCCCTCTCCTAAAGCTGCTCTCTCTCCGCTTCCGAGGGTTTCCCTTGGGTCGACCTTCGCTTCGACTTACTCAACGAGCGAGGGCTTTGAGATTGTCATCGACTCTGATTCTGATGACGAGAAGGCTGCTACCTCCAACAAGCGCAAGGCCGAGGAAGAGGCTGCGCCCGTTGCCGCCAAGGCCTCCAAGGCTGAGGCTGACTCCAGCCCCGCCGATGCTAAGCTTAAGCTTTACGTCCGTGGACTCACCCGAACCGCCGGCGAGGCCGATGTAACCCAGGAGCAGGATGATCTGCTTTGCAAACTGGTGAAATTCCAAGTCGAAGCACGAGCAAGTCCCGATATGGCAATCGATTCGGGATCCCAGACGACTCAAACTCCCCCTAAAAAGCGCGGTCGCCCTAAAAAGCGCGGACGTCCAAAAACGACACATCCTACCGAGTCCACCGACATCGCCGACACCGCCGACACCACCATGAATCTTTCCCCTGAAGCTTTGAAGTCCAAGATAAAGGAGCGATCACCAAGTGGGAAGCAGTTAACGAGCAACGGGAGAGGGGGGGCAAGCGAGGCTGGGGGAGCAAGCAAGGCTGTTATGGCAAGGAAGGTTGACAAGGCAGTCAAGGCCGGGAGAGGGGGGCACACAAATATCGACATCATCCAAAGGAAGCTGAATGATCCCAAGTATATTCAAATTCCTGGGAGCTCCGTCGGCTGCGACGATACGTGGACCTGCGTCAAAAAAGACACCCGTTACTTCCTTCAGTCACCTAGCGGGATGCAGTTCACGAGCAAGGTGAAGGCTGCTGAGCACTTTATAGAAGAGCAGGCAGGAGGGGGCGAGGCGGCAAGGAAGGTTGGGGGAGCAAGGAAGGTTGGGGGAGCAAGGAAGGTTGGGGGAGCAAGCGAGGCTGGGGGAGCAAGCAAGGCTGTTATGGCAAGGAAGGTTGACAAGGCAGTCAAGGCCGGGAGAGGGGGGCTCTTGACGACGAGTAGCCCGACAACAAACATGAGCGAAGGGGATCTGTGTCACGATGTCTTGACGACGAGCAGCTCGAAAACAAACACGAGCGGTGGGGAGCTCTTGACGACGAGCAGCCCGACAACAAACATGAGCGAAGGGGATCTGTGTCACGATGTCTTGACGACGAGCAGCTCGAAAACAAACACGAGCGGCGGGGAGCTCTTGACGACGAGCAGCTCGACAACAATCACGAGCAGCAGGGAGCTCGTGAAGATAAAGGAGAAAGGATCTCGGACCGTGTCAAGAAAGGGGCCCAGCGAGGGAGCAACCGTGAAGGTAGACAAACTCGGGGAAGCAATCATGCTCCGCGATAATGCTTTCGTCATCTTGGTGGAGTATAACGTCCTTAAGGAGGACATCATCAACAACCAATTCGAGAGGTTCGAAGGGGTCATGAAACTCATGAAGTACCTTAACAACGAGGACATCAACAAGGAGGATTATGAGGATTTGAAGGGCGCTTTGTTTGCCTCCAGCTAAGTAGTTCATCACGTGTTTATTTGAAATCCAACTTCGTCAGCATTAAATTCTGAAAGAACAAATCCTAGAAACGTCTCCACCGAACTTTTTTCTCCGTGTCCCCACCCTTTCAATCGTTGCACTCCCTAATATCTCACCTTTACCTCTCCCAAACGCCGCTTTTTGGAGTCCTCGGAACTTGGGACTGAACATCATTTCTCCTTCCTCCTTCCTTCCTCCCATTAGGAGAATTTAAGACAATTACCCCTCTATTTGACGATATATAATTAATTCTTATGGTTTCTATCGGATATGGATCTAAAAAAGGCAGACTATTCAACAATATTCCAGGATTGACCCTCACCCGACCAACAAGCTTGGATATCAACAACAACACTGCATCGCCTACTGCATCGCCTGCTGCTAGTCCTACGACATCGCCTACTGCATCGCCTACTGCATCGCCTACAGCATCGCCTACTGCTAGGGTTAGGGTTAGTTTAACTAACACAGCATCGCCTACTGCATTGCCTACTGCATTGCCTACTGCCAGTCCAACAGCATCGCCTACTACTAGTCCTAACAACAACAACAACAACAACAACAACAACAACAACAACAACAACAACAACAACAACAACAACAAGGAAACACATGCAAGTGGGTGTCTGCCAGGGTCCGCGCTAAATGAGGATGATCTAGATCTAGGGCGACATAATGATGATGAGGAAGGGGTCTTCGACTCAAAGGGGGGAAGCAAGAAGGAGCTAGAGGCATTTAGCGACGTTAGCGACGTGGAGTCTGACGAGGGGGTGGGGGGCGTCAAGGTCACGAAGGCGATGAAGCTTAAGGGGGGGTGGGAGGACATCGGGAGGGGGGTGTGGAGGGAGGGGTGGAAGGGGAAGATCGTTAGGCGCATTCCGATTCCGCGTTCGTTAGGCGCATTCCGATTCCGCGGTTATAACCCTAAGAAAGGACAGGAGGTGAGAAGGGGGAGATGGGAGATACAACAAGCCGGGGGGGAAGGAAGACGCAATCATACTTCTTCGCTAACTCGATTTCTTCCCCGTCTGCCTCCCCCCACCCCCATCCTCCCCCGCGCGTTAAAATCTCTCTCCGCTCGACTGCATTCAGGACGAGTACGAGGTGCTGTGGGAGGACGGGGAGAGGCTGGTCTACGGGGCGGAGGAAACTCAGGGGATGCTGGTTGAGTTCCAGCTTGAGAACGGCGCGTGCGAAGCAGAGAATGCTGAAGAGCCAGATCAAGAATCACCAGCACCAGTAGCAGCACCAGTAGCAGCACTACCAACACTCACTGTCACAGCTCCACTCTTGCCACCAGTAGCAGCACCAGTACCTCGAGTTATAGCCCCAGTATCACCAGCCACGTGTCACAATGAGGAACAAGGTCTCCCTCCACCCAGATCCAAGTTTCACCAATGGCACCACAGGTACAATGCCAAGAAAGTTTCGCCATCCGATCACGGCTTCCCTCCCTCTGTCACCATATACAGATGTACAGAGAAAAAAAATTCAGGTAGAGGCAGTGGAAATCGCTACTTCATCATACTAGAAGATGGCACGGAGTATACAAGTGTGCAGCAAGCCCGCAACCACCTTGCTTCTTCAATTCTCTCTTCGTCCTCGTCCTCCTCATCTTCCTCCTCATCTTCCTCCTCATCTTCATCCTCATCTTCATCCTCATCTTCATCCTCTAACCCTAACTTGTCCCCAGGACGGACAGAAATGGAACTTTCTTCAGAATCCTCAAAGCCTCCTGAGGTTCCAGTAGTGAAAGATAATGCACCAGAAGACCCTCCGTTTTTTCGGGATGTTGTCGATGACTTTGACATACTCTCCTGTACCTTGTTACACAGGGACACCAACATGAACGCGAAAAAACGTAAGGTGCAGGATGTTTTATCATCCCCGCCTGACACCAGTGCCACTTCTGGTGGTTCGAGCGCAAAAAAGAAGGCCAAAAAGAAGGGAAATAATTCCGCCTCGCTTAAGGAGTGTCTAGAGGAACTTGAGATGCTCGCCAGATACGTCAACGATCGCGGTGGGAAGCGGGATCTACTCGAGGGCTGGACCGCTAGACGTTACACGTCAGGACAATGGTACTACACATCTGAGAAGGGAACCAGGTTCAAAAGTCCAGCCGAAGTTGCTCGGGAGCTCAAGCTTCCTCGGGCCCCGAAGCTTGGGGGGCTTCAGGACTTCTCTTCAAGAAGAACAGCACCAGCGAGTACGAGGTCTACCAGGGGGAATGATAAGACGCCTCTCGTCGTGCTTCCCGATCCACCCACAGCAGATGTAAATCGGGCCAAGAAGGAGGCTCTTGAGAAGGAGGCTCTTGAGAAGCTCTCCTCATATGTCGTCTTATGTGGTGGGAAGCCAGATTTAGTCAACGGCTGGTCTGCCAAACGTGGAAAGTTCGGACATTGGCGCTACTATTCAAAGGATGGAATGTGCTTCCACACACGCCCCGAAGCTGCTCGTTGGCTCAAGCTCCCTGGTGCCCCGAAAGTTAAAAAAGGTGATCGTGATTGGCAGGGCAACAGGGATAATACTGGGTCGCCAGATGATGCGCCAGAAAAGTGCACGGCCGTGATGTGCAACCACTGCTCGAAATGGAGGAGGTGAGATGAAGTTTTGATATCGTGAGAGAATCACCATTCTAACTACAATCTTCGCTCCTCCCCCTCAGTGTGCCTAACAGCATCGTCGTCACAAAGGGACTTCCCGACAAATGGGTATGCTCTATGAACACCTGGGACCTTGAGTATGCAGACTGCAATGCGGATGAGGAGGTGTGGGTAGACGAAGGTGAAGGAGCGAAAGGTGTACCCGCCGAGGCATCAAAGAAAGCATCACGATTCTGGACATATGAGCCTGTCACGCCTGCCACTGACAGGCTGGACAACAAATGGGGGCCTCTCGCTTATGGTGAAACGACCACCAAAACCCTTGAGGACTTCCTCGTCCTGAAATGCTTGTCCATCCCCCCCAAAAACAGGTCAAACAACAACAAAAGGGAGTTCTATATAAGATACCTGACGTGGTGGAGACGTTTCGGCCATTGGAGGGGTACTATGGAGGGATGGGAGGACGAGCTAAGAGCTATTGATGAAGTCGAGGAAGAGGGGGGTGATCGGGTGACGACGAGCAGCTCGAAAACAACCACGAGCGGCGGGGAGCTCTTGACGACGAGCAGCTCGAAAACAACCACGAGCGGTGGGGAGCTCTTGACGACGAGCAGCCCGACAACAAACATGAGCGGCGGGGATCTGTGTCATGATCTCTTGACGACGAGCAGCCCGACAACAAACATGAGCGAAGGGGATCTGTGTCACGATCTCTTGACGACGAGCAGCTCGACAACAAACACGAGCGGTGGGGAGCACTTGACGACGAGCAGCTCGACAACAATCACGAGCAGCAGGGAGCTCGTGAAGATAAAGGAGAAAGGATCTCGGACCGTGTCAAGAAAGGGGCCCAGCGAGGGAGCAACCGTGAAGGTAGACAAACTCGGGGAAGCAATCACGCTCCGCCATAATGCTTTCGTCACCTCGGTGGAGTATAACGTCCTTAAGGAGGACATCATCAACAACCAATTCGAGAGGTTCGAAGGGGTCATGAAACTCATGAAGTACCTTAACAACGAGGACATCAACAAGGAGGATTATGAGGATTTGAAGGGCGCTTTGTTTGCCTCTAGCTAAATAGTTCATCACGTGTTTATTTGAAATCCAACTTCGTTGTACTTGGTTTCTGGAAGACACAGCCAAAGCAATTAAAATTCTGAAAGAACAAATCCGAGAAACTCTTCACCGAACTTTTTTCTCCGTGTCCCCACCCTTTCAATCGTTGCACTCCCTAATATCCCACCTTTATCTCTCGCAAACGCCTGCATGACTTCCTTTGGCAAGCTCTCCTCCGCATCCTCTTCCCAACCCTTTGATCTCTCTTCCCTTGATGATCTCGTGATCGGTGAATCCCTCGCGTCTGGTTCTTCGGAAGGACGTGCAGAAGGTGCGGCTGAAGCGCTCAAAACTGGCTCCAATATAGGAATTATGAAGGGATGGGAGATAGGGGTGGAAATGGGGTTCATGGTGGGGATTGCAAGTGAGGTTATTAAGAATATCGACGGATGGGGGATGGAGGATAGAACGAAGGAAAGGGTGAAAAAGCTGTGTGATAGAATTGTACGGGATGGGGAGGGTTTTGAGTCGGTTGCTAAGGGGGAGGTTGATAGAGCTAGGCTTTCACTTCAACCTGCTGGAGGTGAGGAGGAAGATGCGGACGAACCGGCGGAAGATGACAGGAAGGCCGGGGGAATTGGATTATTGGATGTGCTACAGGGTACGAGGGCTAGGTTCAAGGTTGTTGGGAAGGTGAGACTGACAAGCTGTGTCCATTCTCGTCCTTAATAATACTATACTTTTCGCCCACTGCTTCGCTCACATTCTCGCTCGCTGTCTCGCTCGCTACTTCTGCTGCAGGGTTGTAGGATGGAATCCGTTTGGGATATTAAAAAGGTTTTCGAGGGGGTTGGGGAGGGTGGCGATAAAAACACAAGAGGAGAGGGGGAAACAAATGGCAAAGCTGCAGGTGACAGGAAGATGGAACTGCTCAAGAACATCCAGGCGAATCAGGACGATATGTTCTAAAACCATTACCACCATGTTGTGACAATATACTTTCCATTACTCATTTTGTCATATGTACTGTCAAACTGTGTACTCCCTAAACTATGTACTCCCTGAATTCGTCGTCCCCCATGGCTACCATTGCCCCCACCTTCTCCCCGAGCCCCTCCAACCCATCAATCCTCGCGAAGTTCCAGCACCCCCCGCACCCCCCAATCTCGAGTAGAATCTCGCAATCCCTGACCCTCTCAATCTTGGAATCTACTGCCACCTTGCTTACGGCCCTCAATAGGTCGTCCGTGGGGCTTATATGGAGCTGCTTGATACTCTTCTTTCCCGGGCCCGGCAGCTTCTCCTCCTCCCTCTTGATGAAGTCCCCAAACCTCCTCACCGCCTTTGTCCTCTGTTCCGTCAGCGTCCCTACCGCATTCACGAACAGATCGCAGTCGACCAGTACCTCTTCCCACCCCATCCAGTCCATACCTACTATATCGAGCAAGTCGCCACCGTCATAATCCCGAAGGTTCAGAGAGTGATAACGCGAAATGAAACTCTTACCCAAGAACCCAAAGTCGCCGGAGACGCGGTTCGGGGCGGAAGCTAAGAACTTGTTACGGGCAAGTACGGTTATTTTGTAATCCTTGGCGTCGGGGCGAGTGGGATCCAGCAAAGTTGTGATGATTTGTTTCCCCACACGACCTGTTCCACCAGCAATTACTATGTGTTTTAGGGAGTTGACCGTGGGGATGATAGAGAGGAGGAGGAGGAGAACCATTGCAATCGTAGCCGTCATCGTGTACGTGTTCGTGAGTCGGTGGCTGAGCATAGTGGAGGGGGAAGTTACGCAGTAGTGGCGATTAATAAAAAATAGGTTGAAAAGAAAGTCCTTTGTATGTGTTGGAAAAGATGCGTATTCCAATTATGCGTTGTCGAGTTTCAGAGGTCAAAATGGTCGAAGTGAACGTATAAAATCAGAAACCAGCAAATTAGATTTGCTCCTTCTATATCAAACTCCAGCTCTCAACACAGATGCGTCGTCGTTCAAAAATAACAATCATAACGGTATTTTTAGTCTCTACAGTAGCGCGTTCTGTAAAGTCATTTGCCTTAATCTCCCCCAAACTCCAACACTCTCGCAACCTCGGTGCTTCCACCTCTCGCAACCTCGGTGCTTCCACCTCTCGCAACCTCGGTGCTTCCACCTCCCCCTACACCAATTCAGAAGGAGATGATCTTCTCGAATGGTCTGTCGACGAGTCTGACATAACGCCAATTTCTCTCATCGACGGAGATCACCACGATGTATTGAAGGAGTTCTCTGAGATGATCGAAATATATCAAGCCTCAATAGTCGACAGAATACACGCCCAAGAACCAACCTCACGATTCACCTCCGACTCGTGGACAGGTGATGGGTCTCGTGGCTTAACCCGTGTAATCCAAGACGGAACTGTAGTTGACAAGGGAGCTGTTTCAACCTCTTACATTAACTCTGGTGTCCTTTCTCCGGGGCGTGCAAAGACGATGAAGGCCAGGGGCGTGAATGTACCGGACGACGGGAGGTACAATGCGGCGGCACTCAGCTTGGTGCTGCACACGAGGAACCCCCACGTCCCCACCTTCAGGAGCGATGTAAGGTGAGCAAGATGGAAGATATATCATGATATCAGCAATGCACCATAGTAACCCTTCTATGGTCACTTTGCTCCTCCCCCGCACGCAGAATGTTCCAAGTGCTCGACTCTGACGGCTCGGTTGTCGACACGTGGTTAGGAGGGGGTGCGGATCTTACCCCTTACGTGCTCTACGAGTCGGACGTCTCGGCCTTCCACTCCCAGCTTCGCTCCCTCTGCTTGGAGTGGGACATGGACTACGACGGAATGAAGAAGAACTGCGACGAGTACTTTTACATTCCGTGCAGAAAAGAGCACAGGGGTGTAGGAGGGATATTCTTCGATGATATACCGGCAGATGGGAGGGGTATGGGGTTCGTTGATGGCCTCGTGAAGAGTTGGATGGACGTCTGGCTGGACCATATCGTTGAGGAGAGGCAAAGGGTGGAATGGACGGAGGTGAGGACGAAGAGAAGAGTGACGACTCAAGTACAGCATAGAACTGCCTCTAACTGCCCCACTTCGCTCGTCGCAGAGAGAAAAAGATTGGCAACTGATACGAAGGGGCAGGTACTTGGAGTTCAATCTGCTTTACGATAGAGGGGTAGCATTTGGGCTCATGAAGGAGAACCCGCGGACTGAAGGGATCCTCGTTAGCGCTCCCCCGGAGATAAAGTGGAGGTATAACTACGAGATTGAGAAGGGAGGGAATGAGGAGAGTCTTATGAAGGTGCTGAAGGAACCGAGGGATTGGGTGTAATGGGGTTATGTTGTTGAAATAAATGTCCAATGTCTTTTCTGTACCTCATACAACAAGATATCCTTTAACAGAACAACACAATAACCCCCCTCCCCCTCAATCAGTCTTCTTGTTACCCGCCTTCTTTGCGAATATCCCCACCCTTGGCACCTCCTCCCCCCCCTCAACACCTCCCTCCCCCTCCCCGCCCTCCTCTCCCTCCCCCTCCTCCTTCTCGTTAAACGCCATGATGACATAGCTCGTAATGATAGCATTAACCACGCAGACACTGAACAATGTCGCCCAATTGTTTCTCCTCACCCCCCACAAGTAAGGTGTATCACGGAGGAGGTAGGAATCAACGAGATAGAAAGCAAAGATGGGAAGCGTGAACATCATTAAAGTGTAATTTAACAGCTTCTGACCAACAGAACGATTCTGGGGCTGTCGAAGCCTGGGGGGAGAGAGAGGGGGGGGGGCGGAAGGATGAGGGAAAAGTGGAAATTGGTAGAGCCTTCATACGCCTTGGTTGTGATTTCATCAAGATAAACTTTATCAAAGACAATATGTCACTATATGGCACCTTCGTCGGCCAATGAATGAATGAATGAGACCTAGAGAAGACATGGGGGGTCAAAACTTACGCTGAGATGAATCCCTTGGCCATTTCCCTTTGTGGTCTTCAATTTTGTCTTTGGTGCCAGGATTTCCTGGGAGGAGGATTTCGAAGGATCCCCTATATTTTTACTATTACTCGGGCCATATTACCCGGGCCATTACATGGTCCACAAATAAAAAAACAAGCCAAACACAGATGCATATTCATTTCAGTACAAACCTCTTCTCAACATTTAATTCGAAAAACCTCGCACAGCCTCGTCGAAGAGGTTTTTGATGTAGTTCTCTGCCAAAGTCTTCTCCGGGCTTTTCTTCTGAACGCCGCAGAACTGCATGATGTTATTGACAAAACTTGTCGCCACAACCTCCTGCTCCATCGCCATCGCCAGCAGCCTCTCCGTAAACCCCCCCTCCACTGTCCCTCTTGGTGTCGTCTTTGGTGTCAACACCCTCTTTGCCGGCATAACCACTAGAGTTTTCCTTTTCCTTTCCTTTTTTCCTTCCCCCCCCTCGGCCTCCCCGCCCACCGCCGGTTCTTCAATCTCAAGTTTCTTCGATGCCCTCTCCATCACGCTCGTAGTGAGTTCATCCGCTATATCCTTCACCCTCTGAATGATCTCTTCTTTCGAAAGCGGTTTCTTCGTAACGCCCACCTCCTCTTCCTTCTTCTCTTCTCCTTCCACCACCTCCTCCCCCTCCTTCTCTTTTTCTCCTTCCAACACTTCTATTTCTCCTCCAACCACCTCGTCCTCCTCCCCCCCATCATCACCCTCATCTTCAAATTCATCTTCAAATTCTTCTCCATAATCCTCATAATCCTCCCCCTCCTGCTTCTCCCCGGTCCAATCCTTGTATTTCTTCTTCATATCCTCCTTCCACTTCTTCATTTTCAGAGCCTCTTCGTCCATCTCCCCCTCCTCCTCCACCGCCCCATCACCCTCATCATCAAACCCATCTCCATAACTCTCCCCCTCCTCCCCCTCCCCCTCCTCCCCCTCACCACCCTCCTCCGCAAACTCTCTGTTGCCATTCTTCCCCTTTCTCCCCCTCTTTTTCTTCCCCTTCCTCTTCTTCTTCTTCCCCTTCCTCTTCTCCTCCCTCGTTCTGGCCCTGCCCGCAGTCCAGTATGCTCCCGCGCTCTGTGGGACTCCCTTGAAGAAGTTCTTCCCCTGAAAGCCTGGCATGAAGTAAGCCGCGTTGTCCTGCTCCTTCGTCTTGAAGCTCTCCAAGGATGGAAAGTAAGGGTCCACGTGGTTTGTGTTACTCTGAATGAGGTCCCGGAGGCCCGGGGAGGCCCGACCTCCCTCTTCTTCACCATCAGCGGGCCCCCCGCCTCCGCCCCTGCTGCGATTATTGCGCTCGTTGTTTCCAGGATCAGGCGCGCTCGGTCTGACGGCCGGTAAGTCTTGCATGTTGGTGAAGTGGAACGGGTCGTTGACTGCGACCCGCTCGCTCTCCTCCATGGCGTTGCTCACGAAAGCGTTCAGTTCGTCGAAGGCTGCGTCGGCCTGCTCCACCCCGCTCAACGGCTGGGAGGTAGGAGACGCGCTCCTCCCTTGCTTCCCCTGCTGCTGCGCTAGCCAAGCCTGAGGGTCTGGCATGTCGTAGCTCCCCTGGGGGGGTTCCTCGTAGTCCTCGTCGTCGTAATCGTCGTCGTCGTAAATACCGTCGTCGTCGTCAAGCATCATGCCCCCATCCCCATCATCCCCCCCTTCCTCGGCCGCGTAATAGCTCTCCTCCATAGCAGACATCATTTCCTTTATAGATCCCATACCGACCCCGAGGTAGCTCAGGTCCCCGAGGTCCTCCTCAGCCTTCTTCCCGACCTTGACTGCGGTGAGCCGGGGCTTGTAGGAAGAAACCTCTTGGAGGATGTAGTTGGAGTAGCGCACAGACGTGCGGTCCAGCTCCCTCTCCAGGCCCTTCCTCTCCATATCGGTCAACCCTTCGCTCTGCAACCTCGTCTCGATCTCCTTTTCCATGGCTTGTATGTTGGCCATCTTCGAGAACAAGTCCTCCCTTACGACAAACTTCTCATAGGTGTCCCAGGCCTTCTTCTCCTCCTTTTCGGCCTTGCTGAGCTTCTTCGATACTACACTACCCCCTGCCCCGCCCAGATTTGAACTCTTGGGCCCTCTCCTCGAGTCTGTGGTCGGGGACGGGTATCTGCTGTCAATGGCGGACTGCTGGAAGCTGAGCGGAACGTCGTCAAGGGTTCCTCCACCCATCATGTCCTCATCATCGTCGTACTCGTCGTCATTATTATTGACCGCGAGTATGTCCCTTCCGTCGTCCGGTTTTTGCAAGTGGAATGCCAGCGAGTGGTTCGGGTTATTGACAGTGTTATTGAACTGAGCGTCCATTGCCCTCTCAGCAGCCTTCAATTTTTCGTACTGTTCCAGCGTCGGAGGGAACCTGTTTGGGGAGGGGTGGGGGGGGGTGGGGGGGGGGGTTAAGCGGGTGGAGCGAATGGAGCGGGTGGAGCGGATGAAATAGGTGGAGCAGGTGAAGCAGGTAAAGGTGAGCGACGTGGACATGAATGATTAGGCATGAACAATCATCCAACTCACCTTGCAATCTCTCTGTTCCATTCGGCCAAATCAGCCTCGTATTGGGACAAAGTGGAGTCATGAACGGTTCTGAACGACTGGCGCACCGCATCATTGTCGACGAGGGCTTGGTCGATGCTTAGTAAAGAATTCGAGATCACAGCATACTGTTCGGGGAAGGGAGTTGTGTGTGTTAGTCAACCTTTCAAGACGCCTTCTCCGCCTCACATCTCCCCCGCACACCATCTTCTATTCCGAGCACACCCCGTCACTCACAATTTTCTCCGCGGGAGCACCACTGGGAAGGGTCTTCTTCTTCAGTGGGTTAAGCCGTGTCTTGCCCATGCTGCTTTCAGCTGTTCCTCAACGTCTAGTGTGAAAGCTTCTATTTTCGAGCCTAATGAAACCACTTTGTGCTAGAATTACCAAAAATTATCCAAACTACGCAAACACCACTCCACAAATTGGCAGGGTTGTGAACCAATTCACAACCCTAACCGCTCCTCGAAGTCCAAAACGACCTGTTGAAAATGGAGTCCGAGTGGAAGACAGCGGCAGTAGCTGCGGTCAATGAGGTACGTAGTAGCGAGCGAATCCTGGACCTGACGCGTACCCCTCCTCCCAGCTCCCCCCTCAAAAAAGAGAGCCCCCCCACCTTTGCCGCGGCTCTTCCTCCCACCTTTCCCAAGCCCCCCCGTTACTCCTTTTCCCTCCGTCTCGCATCTGACCATCTTTCTCCCCTCTCTCCCGCCCCGATCAGGCTCGCGCTGCCGCAGACCTGCCCCCCCTTGCCTTCTCTGAGGCTCTATCTCTACCCGCCGATGATCACTGTCTTGAGATGGCAAACAACACCTTCACATCTCACTACAACCTCGCCGGACAGAAGCCCTACCAGAGGTACGCCTCGTTCGGGCACTCCGAGCACGTGGCTGAGAGGGTGTTTGGCATCGACTACAACGGGCTTGATGTTTTGGACGTTTCCCCACAGGCTGTCACGCAGAGGATACAGGAGGCGAGGAAGGAGTTTATGGAGGCCGAGAACCCGGCGTGTATGAGCGCCACGGCGAACCGGGTGGCCGTCGGGATCTACAGCTCGGATACGGCCTTTAGATACATTGAGGTCTACGCCGAATCTTACCTTGAGCTCTCCGAGGACAACCCCAGCGAGATTGTCGGATCGGAGGTGACCATCAGGGGGACCGTGTCGTCGGAGAGTTCCCCCAACAAAGCCCTCGGCCCTTATTGCTGCTTGGTCTATCACGACCCGCCGTCAAAAGCGGTGAACGCTGCGACAATCAAGGAGAGGTTCTTGGGTGACTACTTTGACTTTAGCGACAACAAGGCCGTCGTCGTTTGGCCCTGGGAGATTGACTTCAACGTTGACGACGGAAAGTTCAGCGTGCCCATATCCTTCTCTTCGGTCCCCGAGGCTGGGACCTACTACGTCCAGATCTATCTCAAGGACAAGCCTGAGGACATTCCTTACGCAGAGAAGCAGGACGGCCTGGAGGTTCCAGGGGACGGCGCTTTCTGCGCCACCGGCCTCGTCCTAACTGTCGATCAGAAGGACCCCTCCGTATCCCCCGACAAGCTCTCGTTTCCCAACATGCACATTGAAGCCGGGACGATTGAGGAGCGCCAGGCCAAGTCCATGGCCGTCATTGCCTCCCAGAACCCTGACCCCAAGCCGATTTCAACCATCGAAGCCCTCGTCGGTGTCGGCCTGGTAATCCCTGACAGCGAGTACGAGCAGAACCTCTTCGTTCCCGTCGAGAGGCAGGAGAGCGGCACCATCGCCAACCTCGCTTTATCGTTCAAGAGGGTGACCAGCGCGGAGGAGGGGAGCGACGAGCTGGGCATCGCCAAGGTGTGCTTTGTCGAGGGTATCGATGGGGAGGACGTCGTCGTTCCCCCGGGTATGACGATCGTGGGGGGTGACCTTTGCAAGATGGTCTCGGGCAGGGACGCCGAGGGGGAGGAGAAGAAGAATGAGGATGCTTTGGCCGGGAACCCGAGCTGCTACCTCTGCGTGGCGAAGGCCGAGGTCGGGAGCGAGGCCCCGCTCATAGTCGATCTGGCCGTCGTTTACGCCGAGAGCATCGAGGGGGAGACTGAGTTTGATATGGGGTCAGGGTACGAGACCGTCAAGGCGCCGGACTGCGTCACTGACGCCTTCAAGAGCCCGATCTACCTGTGCACGAAGGTACAGGGGGCAGGCAAGCTGGCCGCGGATGCCATGGCCGAGCAAGCGGCAATGGTCGCGCAGGAGGAAATTCAGAACCAAATGGAGGACTATAGCCTGGCTAGTGAGGAGAAGAGCGTGCAGGAGTTCGACTTGGATGTCGACTTGAGCAAGGAGGACATGTTGAGGGATGAGAGGGAGAGGGCTGAAAGGCTGGCCTTGGCCGCCGCCCAGGAGGAGGAGGACGCCCAGGAGCGGGCTGAGCAGGCGATGCTCAGCAACCTGGAGAGCAACATTGAGTCTCTGGAGGGAGAGAGGGACGACCTCACGAAGGAGCACTCGGAGCTCCAGCGCAAGCTCGCAGCTTACCTCGCCTCCCAGAAGCGGCGCGAGAACAGCGACCGCACTAACGAGAAGGAGTCCATGGCAGCCCACGAGATGGAGAAGCAGTACAACGACACGCTTACGTCGATCGTTCTGGGGGAGGAGAAGCTTAACAACCAGAAGACGGAGTACGACAAGATAGCGATCGACCTGCAGACGAGGCTGGACGAGAAGGAGTGCAAGGCGAACGACATATCCCAGGCGTTTCGGGACTTCAAGAGGGAGATTAGCAAGGGGAGCGAGAACAGCAGGACAGGGAAGCCCATGCCGAAGAAGGTCATCAAGCAGTTCGAGGAGGCGGAGCTGAAGAAGGACGAGGAGACGGAGAGGGTGAGGCTAAAGAACATCAACCTTAAGATGACTGTTAAAAAATTGGAGAACCAGCTCCGGGCAAAGGAGCAGCTGGCGGAGGGCCTCCACCTTATCGACTTTGAGCAGCTCAAGATAGAGAACCAGACCCTGAACGAGAAGATCGAGGAGCGCAACGAGGAGCTCCACAAGCTACGTAAGAAGAACACCACGACCGTCCAGGTCCTCACACACATCAAGGAGAAGCTCCAGGCCGTCCAGGCTGACAACGCCGTCACCAGGTCCAGGCTTGGTGGGCTGGACGAGGACCTGGCGAGGGCGAGGGACAGGCTTACGAGGCTTAAGAGGGAGAGGGAATCGGTACGAGTGAGCAACGCGGCACTCAAGCAGAGGAGGGGGTTCGCGAATAGTAACTTGCTGGTGGTGGACTACGAGACTAGGAAACAGAAGTTGGTAGCGGCAAAGGCGCAGCTGGCGGAACTTATGGAGAGACATGGTATACTTGAAGATACTATCAACCAGGCTGAGAGGGTGGAGAGGAGGGGGAACTGAATTTAAATTGGATTGAAGGGAGGGGGGAGGGGAAGGAGGTGTATTGTTATGAGGTGGAGGTTTTGAGAAACTTATTTTTCTAAAAAGAAACATATATAAGTCACTTTTTTTTAGGGAAGGGAGAGAGAAGGCAACAGGTACAATTGGATATTTTACGTTTTCTTAAGGGTGGGGGGGGAGGGTTGTTCCTTGTTGCTCTGTTAAGGATTTCCCAGGGCCCAGGGCCCAGGCAGTCCCAGGTTGATTCCCACCTGCTTGCACCATTCCCACCTTTCCTTTCTCCCACTTTCCTGCGAGTTTCAAGCGACATTCTTTCTTTCTCTCTTTCATATTCACGATTTCTTATTTCTTTCTGATTTTCTACCGCCCGTGAAACACCTTGGAAAGGAAAATTGAGGCCAGTTGCATTTCAGGGAGGCGAAAGAAAAATGAGCAGTAGATCTGTGACGCGCGAAATAATTGATTTATGTGATAGCTCTGACGATGAATCGTTGAGCTTGAGCTTTTCAGCGCAGTCAAAGCAGTCAAAGAAGCCGCAGCCATCAAATATACATATCTGTGATACAGGAGACATTAGCGAGGATGACGACGACCTCCTCGACTGGCAATCTCCATTCGCCTTGTCACCCACCACATCTCGTACCACATCTCGACCCGCTTCGGCAACTACTGCCACGACAATGACTGCAACCACTACTTCAAGCACCTCTCACGGAGGACCCACTCCACCCTCCAACCCCTACTCTTCCCGTATCCTTCCCACCCCACCCTCCAACCCCTACGCTTCCCGTACCCTTCCCACTCCACCCTCCAACCCCTACTCTTCCCGTACCCTTCCTACTCCACCCTCCAACCCCTACGCTTCCCGCACCCCCAACTATGACCCTGGAGGACAAAGCACAAGAAGTACTCGACCTCCCCCCCTCAATCCCTATCCCCCCCTCCCCCCCCCCTCTCCTCCCCACCCACCCCGCAACCACAACAACTCCAACAATCCCTATCCCTACAACGAGCTCTACCAAAACAAGCTCTACCAAGATCTTCGATTTGACTTCATCAAAGACCTCTGGAGGTTTGCGCGAACTCTCACGACGGCCTCCCACAACAACGCGATGCTCACTCACGTAGCGCGCAGAATCGCGCAGATCGGGCTGCTAACGTTTGAGATAAGGTCACTTGAAGAATTGATCTGCCGTGACTTCGATTACATCGAGGGAGATAGCGACGAAACCAAGAGCATGCGGGGCGGAACCGTGAAAGCGAAGGAGGATGTGAGTGCGACAATTTAAAATCTGAGACATCTTTTATAG
>BRYA01000315.1:37681-56837 GCA_030267965.1 Triparma columacea
GGGGGGAGGGGATGAGAAAAGGGATTGGGGGGGGGGAAGGGGAAGAATTTTAAGGGAAGGTGGGGGAGAGGGGGGTAGAGTGGAGTTGTATACGGTGGTATTTGCCTTTGAATACGTGTGAGGTTAGAGATTGTTGAAACTAACCTGTTTTTTGTCAAAGAGTTTTTCCAATTTTCAAAGTGTTTGGGAGTTTGGGGGCGGGGCGTGTGGGGTGGAGGGCGAAAGTCTCAAATCAATTCTTCGCAATTGACAGCTGAAAAATAGTGTTTGTGTATAATAGCGAGTTAATAGTGCGTTAATAGGGCTTTAATAGGGCATAAATAGTCCTAAATAGGTGTATTACGATATAGGTGTATATAGGCACATAATATCAGCATAATATCCATCATATTTATCGAAACACTCTGCAAATAGGGTTAAATAGGGTTAAATGGATTGGTTTAAGAGTGTACATGATAATGATGATGACGATGATAATGGAGATGATCTACAGCATCTAAATCGTCTAGATGATAGCGTAAATGAACATAAAGGAGGGGAATATAAAGGAGAGGAATATAAAGGGGAATCCTTTTGGGATAATGAGAGATCTTCTCCACGTTCTTCTCCACATTCTGCATCCTCTTCACATTCTGCATTGTCATTCAATCAACGTCATACAACTACACAATCAATGAATACAATATATACACTAAATAATGTACATGACAAATTATATCAAACTGCTCAACAACAATTCAAAGCAAAGGAAGATCCTGTTGAGGATCCTATTTGTGGACCAACAGAACATGGACTAACAGAACATGGACTACCCAGCAACCAAGCTACAAACGAACAACTATCAACAATGGAAAAATGGTACTTAGAACAGGACAGGAGCAGCAAACCACCCTACAAAGAGTTCACCAACCAATTCACCTTCCTAATGATCAAAGGACAAACGGCCAACATACACAACAGAGAAGAGGAGGAGGAGGAGGAGGGAAAGGGTGAGGGTAGGAAGGAACGTGTTCGAGAAGAAGAAGAAGAAGAAGAAATTATAGAGGAACATCACGGAGATAGCATACGGGAGGAGGTTAAGAAAATTCTAGTTAAAACACTACTAGATACCATGCTAGGGGGAGGGGGGGGAGGAGGAGGAGGAAGGAGGAGGGGAGGAGGAAGGAAAAGAGAGAGGTGAAAAGAACAACAACAAAAGGTTCTTTTGGAATTTAAGTACCTTAGTTTCGTGGAGAGTAATTCTGGAGTTTCTCTAAATCTTAGTTTTTGAATCTCAATCGTCGTTCTCTTTCACTTCTTCCTCACTTCACTCACTTATAATAAATGGTGAATCCCATTCCACCCAATTTTCCAATTTCCAATTAATTCTGTTACTCTTTGGCCACTTTATTAGGCAACTTGTTTCATCTTGTTCCATTCTTTGTTCATACGTGGGTGTTCAAAGTCTACTGAATTAGCACTTCGTTGGTCGAAAATAGTTGTAAACGTTAATAATAAGTAAATAACAGTCCTCTCTTTGTACCGAAAGGACGGTAAAAGATCCTCTCAAACCCTACAATGAGTGAATTAGACTTTGCTTATGGTGATGACGATGGTGATAACTATAGTGATGACGATGACGATTACCATAGTAGTGAATATGACACAGATGATGGGGACTCTCCCCTTCCCAAAACAGCAGTATACTCCGGAACAGGGAGCTACAATCGTGAACTCACAGAAGTGACTTTTGCACAAGGAGTGACGTCGATTGGCAATAAAGCCTTCTACAGATGCTCCTCCCTCACGGCCATCACCATCCCGGACGGAGTGACGTCGATTGGCGATAAAGCCTTCTACAGATGCTCCTCCCTCAGGGCCATCACCATCCCGGACTCAGTGACGTCGATTGGCGATAAAGCCTTCTACAGATGCTCCTCCCTCACGGCCATCACAATCCCGGACTCAGTGACGACGATTAGCGAATGGGCCTTTCAAGGATGCACCTCCCTCACGGCCATCACCATCCCGGATGCATTGACGATGATTAGTGAGGGCACCTTCGAAGAATGCTCCTCCCTCGCAGCCATCACCATCCCGGACGGAGTGACGACAATTGGCGAATCCGCCTTCCAATTCTGCACCTCCCTCACGGCCATCACCATCCCAGACGGAATGACGACAATTGGCGTTTCCGCCTTCTTGGGATGCGACTCCCTCACGGCCATCACAATCCCAGACGGAGTGACGATGATTGCCATTTGCGCCTTCGAAGATTGCTCCTCCCTCACGGCCATCACAATCCCGGACGGTGTGACGACAATTGGCGAACGCGCCTTCAACAGATGCGACTCCCTCACGGCCGTCACCATCCCAGACGGAGTTACGACTATTTGCGAGGGCGCCTTCCAAGAATGCCCCTCCCTCATGGCCATCACAATCCCATATGGAGTGACAAAGATTGGCTATCAGGCTTTCAGGGAATGCTCCTCCCTCACGGCCATCACCATCCCGGACTCAGTGATGTCGATTGGCTATGAAGCCTTCAGAGATTGCGTAGCCCTAACGAAACTCAGTCTATCTCCTGCTGTCTCCATCGGCAAAGACTGCTTCTTAGGCTGCACCGCCCTAATCTCTGCCGCTGCTGATAAAAATATGTCGACCGTCGAGGACCTCCTCCATTCTAGGTGGCACCGCATACGTGAACGCGTCAACGCTCTTCTGTGCCTCAAGGGAACCTGGGATCACGTGGAGGATCCACCCAGGAGATCGGCTAGGAAGCGGAGGCAAAGGGACGGAGTTGAAGCGGCACCGCTAAGGGCAAGTGAGGCACGTGACATGATCCCGAAAGTTTTGTGGAGAGAAATTCTGGAGTTTCTGTAACGAGTTGTTGTTAATAATAACGTCATAATACTAGATGATTATACATCTCTTGCGTAAGCAAACAGCGAGGTAGAAATTTTCAAATTAGCGACGATGTACTTCACCGAGTTTTGTCACTTTTTGTCCCTTTCCAAAAAGCAACCCCCCATCAACCCGGTATCTTCTTTTAGGGAATGTTCTGGGCTTGTCTTATCTGCGTTCTAGCAATATTATACGCCTCCAATACCTCTCTTTACCACGCCGTCACCGTCCCTCATGACTCTTGGCCTAAATTCTCCTCCTCTCCCTCAAGTGTCGAGGCAATCTCCTCTCGGAATGCTAAGATCATACACCAAGGAATGACGGGGGGGGGACCGGAGACCGTCATACTCTCAGATGATGGTACAGCCTACCTCCTCTGCGAGAACGGTGACGTTAAATCCATTCAAGTCGCCAACACCTCCTCACCCCCAACTACAGTCGCCAGGGTAGGGGGTAGGCCTCTCGGTGGAGCAATCGCGAGGGGGGAATGTAGCGACGCTGAGGACATCCTATACCTAGCCGAGGCCTCCAAGGGCCTCCTCCGCTTAACCGTTTCCAAGCTCCCGGTGGGCACGAGGAGGAAGGCCAAGGTTGAACTGGTGGCGTTCGAGCTGGGGGACGGGACGCCGATTGTGTACGCTGACGATGTTGCCGTGGGGAGTAAATCTGGTAAGGTGTACTTTACCGACGCTTCCGACGTAGTAGTCGAGCGGGTACGAGGAAGCAGAACTTTGTTCGACACTCTATCAGCTTCCATTGTTGACGGGGTTAGGGGGGAGAGGACGGGGAAGTTGCTGGCATACGACCCAAGGACGGGGGAGACGGAAGTTCTGGCGGATGGGATATGGTTCGCCAACGGCGTCGCCGTAAGCGAGGTGAGGAAAAATCTTAAGTGCCTAATATATAACATACACACAACTGACGACGCAAGACGCCCCCCCCAACCCTCAGGATGAGGACTACGTTCTAGTATGTGAGACCTTCGCTGCCCGTGTCCTAAAGGTAAACCTATCCGCACCCCGTCCCCATCCCGTGACCGTTTTCGCAGAAGGTGTTTTCCCCGGTTACGTCGACGGCCTCAGCATAAGCCATGCGACAGGCCGAGTCCACGTGGCGGTGCCCTCACCAGCTCCCGGGGCCATTAAAGTCCTGAGCGGGGTTAGGCCTGCTTGGTTTAATAGGGTGATCAGACAGGGGATACTTATGTTGCCTGCTTTTATCAAGCCGGTTAAGTACGGGTGTTTCGTAACGCTCGACCTTGAGGGTAAGGTGGTGAGAACGTGGGTGGACGAGGGGGGGGATATCGCTAACTTTGTCACTGCGGTTGAGGAGAAGGACGGGAAGCTTTATTTGGGAAGCTTGAAAGAGGACAAGGTGGTAGTTGTTGACATGGAGTTGTGAAGGGGTGGTTGTACATTAGAACGAATCCTTGATATAAATTTCGCCACTCAAAAAGCGTTGTATTGAGATTACATTCATTTTATTGTTACGCGTGCGTTTCTTGGCACTGGTTGCTTTTTGCGGCTATTTCGATTGCCCTCTTGTCCTTGAATTTTTCAAAGGATTCCGGGTTGGTGTAACCGTGGAGGCAAGAGTTCAGGGCGTTGTTCTCTGAACGACAACGGATGACGACGAGGAGACCCTGGGCTTTTGCGCAGTCGCCGAAGGACTTGGCGAAGGGGGCGCACTCTTTAATTGCAATGGCGTTTAATTCCTGAGGGCGGAGCGAGCCACAAGCGAGTTTAAGGGATAAATGTGAGTTGGAGAATGGAGGCGGTGGTGATGCGCGCACCAATGCGCGCACCAATGCGTGCAGCAGCCTCTCACCTTTCTCAGAGTGTGCTCGGCCATGTTTGAGTATTGAAGACGTCCATCACGGGAATCGTCTTTTCTTGCAGCTTGTCCTGTATTTGACATCAATCGTTGTGTGTTATGTTTGTGTGTATATGTATCGAGGAAGGGAGAATTTGGAGACTGCGATGGGGTGCGGAATTGGGAGGTGAGTCAGAAATTGCAAATTGGAACTTTCGGAGATTCATGTGATGTTGGGAAGCTTCTTGTGACGTGCGAGTGGAGAAAAGAGATGGTGATGTGGCGTCTCACTCACATTTCCTCAGTATAAATTCAGGCTTTGGTTTAGTCAACTAAAAATATCCAAATATCCCCACAATAAACGTTTTAGCGCACGGAAGTTGAAAATCTCAGTGAAAAGAAACGAACGTGATTGAACACGTCAAAATTCCACGCGAATCATTCCTCTAAAAACGAAATGCCATCGTCTTGTCGAGAAGTTGCCCTGGTGAGTGCAGAATTATCCTACCTCTAATCTTCGCGAAGGCATTCGCTACGACTTTCGCTACAACATTCATTACGATACTCGCTTACGACATTCGATTTCTCTCTCCCCTCACCCAATACACCATCTTCACAGAGCCTCTCCGAGTGCATGTCTAAAACCCCCTGCATGCAAAGCGGAAAGACTATCAAGGAGTGTTTGAAGGAAGGAGGGGAGGATGGTGCGTGTCAGGTCTTGAGAAACGCGTACTTTGAGTGCAAGAGAAGCCAACTGGACATGAGGAAACGAATCAGAGGCACAAGAGTTTACTGAGGAAAAGGCGAAGGGGTCTCTTTTGTTCAATTAGACGTCCGATATAATGATGGTCGCACTAGAATTAAGTGTTTTGTTAAAGCGTGCGAACTAAAACTAACAGAGGATTCCCTGTCCATATCAAAGCAGACTTGCTTGCTTACTACCAACATTTTTATTCTATTCTCCCTCCCAGCTCCTTCCCCAGCGCTTCTTTTAAGGCCTCCCTCAACGCCTCTGCGTCAGCCATCCCTCTGCTTGCCGCCATGACCTTCCCGAAGAAGAACTTCTCCATCTTGCCCCTCTTTTTATCGTCCCCCTTAACGTACTGTTCTAATTGCACGTCGAAGTCACCAGACTTTATAACGCCAATACAAACCTGAGTGGAGAGGAGCGACACGACGACCGAAGGGGTTTAGAAACGCATGAGTGTCGTGTGGCACAATAAGATGTCCCTGCACTCCTCCTTCGCCCCTCCTTTGCCCCTCCTTCGCCCCTGCTCTCTCCCAATCTCATACTCACCTCGACCAGCGCCCCCCCATCATTCTCTACCTTGAAACCATGTTCCTCCACTACTTCCTCAACACTCATAGTCCCCTCGTAGCTGCCCTCATGCAACAAGGTTATTATATCCTTCCCCATTTTCTTTGTAATAACTCCCTCATTCAACATACCAACAACCTCACCAACATCCACCCCAGTAACCCGCGTAGCAGGGCCAACGACCGAATCAGACTCCTCCGCCCCAGAATCGACGTTGGACTTGACCAACGCGAACAAGACGTTCGTTATTAAATTCGCCGCCAACTTGCCAGTGCTTTTCCTACTGCCCTTCTTCGACCTTGCTTCCGCAGTCTCCACCGCAGTGTCCAGGAAAGATATGTATGAAGGGGAAGATATTATTACGGACGCCACCTCCTTGGGCAACTTGTATTGTTCGACAAGACGGGATAGGGCGGCGGAGGGTAGTTCGGGGATGTTTGATTGAAGGGTTGGTATGCAGAGGGAGGGGATGGAGGAAAGGACCAAGGGGGGGAGGTCGGGGTCGGGGAGGAAACGATAGTCGGTGGTAGACTCCTTCTTTCGCATAGGGACGGTGCGGGAGGTCTTCTTGCAAAATGTTCGCGTTTCCTGGGTTATTGGGACGGAAGGGGAGGAGGAGAGGAGGGCGGACTGACGAGAGAACTCGTAGGTCGCGGCAGAGACTATTGACTTGAGGGAGTTTAGGTTCTTCACCTCCACCCTGTTGCCTAATCCACCTATCTCTGGAATGTCCTCGTCCTTGGTGCCATGCCACACCGATACGTTGAGGTCGCAGCGGATGCTACCGAGTTCAAACTTACCGTCGCAAACGGATACGTGGCGGAGAAGATTGCGGAGGGAGAGGACCGCGAGGGAGGCATCGGACGGGGAGGTTATGTCGGGCTCGAATACAATTTCTATTAACGGAGAACCAGCCCTGTTAAAATCCAGGTCAACTGTGCCCACTGCATCCTCCTCCACATCGTCGTAGAAACCGTGAACCTCCGCCCTCTTGCTCTTGCCAGTATCCGTCTCTAGCTGGATCCTATTTATCAAACTCTTTTGGCCGTCACCGAACTCGAGCACACCCTCTGATGCGATGGGCCAGCGGTTCTGAGTTATTTGGTACCCTGAAGGATTATCGGGGTAGAAGTAGTGCTTCCTCTCGAAACGAGACGTATCATTGATGCGACACTTCAGAACCGTGGCTGCCACCAGCGCCTTCTCCACGCAATCCAAGTTCAGTACAGGCAGTGATCCCGGGAGGGCAAGGTCAAAGGGGGAGAGGAGGGTGTTGGGAGGGGAAGAGGGGAGGTTCAGGGATTGTGTGAAGAGCTTATTCCTCGTTAAAAGCTGGGCATGGACTTCGAGACCTATGGCGCACCGCGCAATCATTGGTTTAGAGTCTGGGACGTTGAGGGTCCGGGAGGGAGGTGCCTAGAATGGGTGATGAGGGAAGTACAAAGATCAGGAAACGAAACTACTGTCGTATTGGATATATTTGAGGCCCTCCCCGGGATGATTGTGGCTTGAATCTTGAAGGCAAGCGCAAAAAATAACTTTGAAATTTAGATAGTTTGGAGATTAAAGTATATTAATGATTTGAAATATGATTATTGTAAATCAATCAAATTCCAATTTTATCTGTATAAATAAAAAGCCAAAGATATATATCAAAAATTGTTATTTATTATTTTATCATTTTAATATTTTGATAAATTGTTCATTCACAATATATTTGTTGATCATGTTAATAACTAAATGTATATATGTGAGTTATAAAAATGTAATTTCAAAATGTGAAATTTATGGCTCTTAATATGATCCATGTACCATAATATTCAGAGAAACAAACAATTAATGATTGATATATCAATTAATATCAAATAAAGTAAAATTAAACAATAAGAACCATTAAAATTCGAAGTTGCCACAATCATAATTGACAGAAAGCGACAAGAACAACCCTTTTATAGCCTTTCCTGTTACATTCAAGCCGCGAATAGAATCCATACGCGACCCAAAACTTCAAAAAAATCCCCAGCCCCGACGGCCATCGAGGATGGAATCCATGGCAAAGAGACAGCGCGTTGATTCTTCCACCGCACGCAATAAATACTCGGGCTATACCATCAAAAAGAGCTCTGAGTCTATTCCTCGAGTCCCTTCCACGACCTCTCCTCAGGAATTTTTCACCTCTTACATCTTGCCTCGTCGGCCCTGCATTGTGACTGGACGATTGACAGACGATGCTTGGGCTGGCGACAATTGGAGTAATAGTTATCTATCCAAGGTCGCTGGCGATAAGATTGTGCGCGTCGAGAGAAGGAGAGAGAAGAAGGATTCTGCTGCTGGAGAAGGAGATGTAAGCACAAATCCCCGATTCCCCCCCACCCCCTGTCCGTCTAACCCCATCCCTACCCCCACCCCGCCAGTTTGGACACGGGACATACGACCTTGTCACCCTAAAGTCCTTCCTTGAGGGCTTGGAGAATGGCAAGACAACCCATTACCTTACAACTCAGGATCTGGACGTTGATGATGAGGGCAGGCCTGATGTCATGTCGACCCCTTGTACGGAGCTATTCGATCAGGGGGACTTTCCCCTGGTACCGTCCTTGGCGGGGAACTTGATTCCGATGAACTACAATATTTGGATGGGTATGAATCCCAAGGGCAAGGGTAGTAGCAGTAGACTTCACCACGACTTTCACGACAACCTGTACGTATTGTTAAGGGGTAAGAAGCGCTTTCGCCTCTTCTCCCCTGCAGACGCCGAGAGTATGTATACCGTGGGAGAGATTGCCGTTGTTCACCCCAATGGGCGCATCTGCTATGAGGGAGACGTGACAGACGCTGAGGGTGTTGACCCTGCTTCGAGGAGGGCAATGGAGGCTTCCTTGGAACAGGAGAGAGCGGCAGTCGCATTAGCGGAGGCCGAGGAGGCATTGGAGGCTCTTGGTGAATTAGCCGATGACGAGATTAGGAAGGAGAAGGAGGAGGCCGTGAGGAGGTGTGAGGAGAGGCAGGAGAAGGCACTAGACGACATGGTAGATGCTGAGGGGGGGGGAATGTTCGACGACGATGAAGAGGATGATGAAGAGGACGATAAGGAGGACGAGGATGAGGATGAGGATGAGGACGAGGACAAGGACAAGGACGATGATAATGACGCCCCAGACCCCCTCCCCCCCCAACCCCAACCGACCCCTTCGAACTTCAGCCAGGTTGACCTTTCCCTCCCGCCCGCTGAGTTGCAAAGTCGCTTCCCTTCCTACGCCGAAGTGGCTAGTAGTAGGGAAACTTCCGTGACACTGAACCCTGGGGAAATACTGTTCCTCCCTGCTGGTTGGTTCCACGAGGTGACGTCCCTCTCTGCTGACGCTCCCGGGGGTGGGGAGGAGGAGAGTGTTACTGGACAGGATGGGAAAGGGATGTGTGGGCACATGGCGTTCAACTTCTGGTTCCACCCACCTAGTGCTGAATCATTTGATAAACCATACGAGTCTGTCTTTTGGGTGCGTGATTGGGCGGGGAGATTTGGAGATGAAAATAGATGATTTTTTGTTTTCAGATAAGTGGCCTCTATGAGTTATTAATAGAGGGAATGCACGTACAACGACCCTGACGACTGACGACGATCACCCTCCAACAAAATTCGTTCATGCCCCTTTTACAATGCCTCTAAAAATCCCCTAATCCTCCCCAAGTCCCTTCCCCCCGTTGCTCTAACCGCCATAATCTCCAGCGCGTGCGCCGCCACCAAATCGACAACACCCTCATCATCCTCGTCCCCCTCCTCCCCCTCTAGCGCATCCCTGAAGTAGCGAACCATTTCAGTGACATTATCAATATCAACCCCCCCCCCCCCCTCCCCCCCTCCCCCAACACCCTCAACCCCCATAACCCTATACCTCTCTAAGCAAGTCCTCAAAACGTCCCCCCCCCTATCCCCTACAATAGCCTCTAAAACGTCCCGTGCCCCCCCAACCCCCTCCTTCCCCCCCCCTAAGTTCCCTAGAAGTTCTGATGCCCTTCCCCCGATCGTGCTTCCACCGAATACGTTTACGCTTACACTCGGACCATCTATGACTTCAACATGATGTAAGCAGAACGCTGGTATAGATACTGCTTCATTGTCTTGGCCTGATATTACGAAGTCAAGGGAGGGGGGAGGGAGGGTGGAGGAGAGAGGTAACTGGGACTTACGGGCACGACCGTGGGCGTCGGGGTACATTATAAAACCCTTAACACCCCTATATATAATCATTTACATGGGGCGTGAAGGGGGGGGGGGGAGGCGGAAGGGTGTTTTCTGTTAGTTTCTTCACTAACATCATCCAAACCGTCGGGTTAGGGGGGGGCCCGGGTAACATCTCACCTTCTCCATACCCTGACTCTCTTCTTCCCCTCAAGCTGGCAGAGTATGTTGTCCTTAACGTCGTAGTGTAGTTGAGTTGTTGAACCTAAACCGCTTATCCACATTGATGGCTTGAAGGGAAGGGGAAGGGGGTTAGGGGAGGGGGTGGAAGGAGAAGACCTGGTAGCTGGAGACGCAGCAACAGCACCACTCTCTCACCTCTAGCCTGTGCTGCTGTGTTTCTGTCATACTACCTTCCATACTTCCTTCCTTTTCTCTCTCTCCTCCTGTCCATATGTTCCTCCATCCTCTACACTGTTCCCTCATGAAGTTGAGCATCTGCGGGCTCGTAAGTGGTGCCGTCCAGTAGTGTCTATCTCCCTGGTTTGGTTGTTGATTTTTGACCTTGTGGATGAATAGTTTAGTGTCCATTTGTATTGTTTTATAGTCAAATTGTCCGCTGTTAGGGTTGATTTTAGGGTTACCATTCCCATCATTATTCCCATCATAATCATTTGAATCGTACATGAAGCCATGTTTAGATGATGATTGGACCTTAACTGGGATTATCGGAGGGAAGGATGAATCAGGATGTATTATTGAACTGATTATACCTTCCCCCGATGAACTGATTATGCCTTCTCCACGCATATTATTTCCACGCATATTATTTGACAATTTGGACAATCTGAAGCTTCGTTTTACGATAGAAGGGCATCTCATGTCGATTGAATGCGATTCAATGCCATTAAATGGGGACAGAAGAAAATGAAGAAGATCCCGATTTTCTCGAGATTTCTGCCCCCGAATTTCACACACTTCTTCCCTGTCCTTCTCTTACGACAAAGTAGGTCAAGCAAAGACGTCCACGAGAGAAGCTATCAGGAGGAGCTAGAAGCAAAACTTTTGGAAGCAATAAGAGAGCTTGGCGAGATTAAGAAAGAGCTTGGCGAGATGAAGAAAGAGCGTGATGAGATTAAGAAAGAGCTCAAAGAGATCGGAGACAGAGAAACAGCCGTTACCACTACAACTGCACCTGCTCCGACCAATGCCCCCTCTTTTTCAGAAGGCGACCTTGTGCTCGCAAAATATCAGAATTATCGTGACACTTTTAATGGGAGAATCGCCAAAGTTAATGGCGACGGCACCTATGCCGTGGAATTCTACGACGGCGATAGGGATGATAACGTTGAGGAAGCCAGCATCAAACTGGCAGGAAGAATCGGCAGGAAAAAAATGAAGCTTGCGAAGGTGGAGGGCTTTACGCCGAAGCAAGAGGAGGAGGAGGATTCGGAGGAGGATTTGGAGGAGGAGGAGGAGCAGCAGGTGGAAGTCGTTGCAGCCGAGAGCACCAATGGCGACAACTCTGTTGTGTCTCTGGAGAGGAGTGATTTTTTTACTCGGGCAGAAGTGAATAATGCTTACCCTAATTTGCAAATGAGCACCTTCGGCGGCACAGGTATGAAAACAACAACTTTAGAAGAGAGTGATGTTGGAATCATTCACCTGGCGCTGAAGGAGGAAATGAATTCGAGCACAATGACAAACGCCACCATATCAGACAACAAACTTCAAATAAGGTTTTTCAAAGCAACCGGAAAGAGGACGAAGCACCGAAAGAGCAACAATGAAAGGAGCGTTGAGCGTCTCAGAGATAGCTTACAAACAGAAGGCAACAAAAAAGCGAAAGAAACTTTTCCTTTTTTCTGGGAGCCTCGATCAACCGAAACAAACCCAGGTGGGGCGCTCATCTGTTATTACGGGCATTTCAAATTGGTCTCCATTGTGATGAAAGCCTTGTCCAAACACCACGCACTCGCTGATGGCATAGAAAGATGCGCGGAAGTGCTATTGGAACTGGTAGAGTACGATGAAACCTTCGTCCAGCGCATAAAGTGACGTTACCGAAAACTAAACAACCAACTTCTAATGCTAATTATAATATAAAATTTCATACCGTTCGTCTTTTACATCTCTATGAGGCATTCGGTCATCAAAACATCAGTCGTGCACAAGGACTGACTCGTGGATCCATAAATCACTTCGCAGGCTTCATCATCATTATTCAGATGACACATCATCATTCTTGGCACAAAAGGATCCCACAACCCACCGACAGTATTAGGCTCGAGATGGTTTGCACCTTCAATCTCAGCGAAAACTTTCGGGTGATATGGATTAGCTTCAAACCCATCCTTTACTCCATCACTAGGACAGATATTGTCGGCACTTCCGGTAGCATGAACTGCGGGCACTAGAATCTTGTCCGCTCCTCGGAGATGATCGGAGTAGGGGTGGAGGAAGAAGGCAGCTCCAATTCCATAGCCATCTGTTGAAGCACTAATCACACTAGCCGCGCCGCCCATCGAGTGGCCAAAAACTCCGACAGGCCTCGACCAGTCCACCAAGTTGACGCCAGGAGACGCTAGACCTTCCTGCACAGCGTCGATGCAACGGAGCTGATCCTTGTAGAAGTTGGCACAGTAGTTGGTGGGGCAGGAGCGTGGGGCAATGACCACAAACCCAAATGAAGCAGTGTGGGTCAGGAGATTCACATAGCTGGGTTTCAAAGCATCTCCACCAGCTGTCTTGCCATGGGCGAAGGAGAGGAGAGGGAAGGTCATGTCGGTAGTATTGTAGGGATAAATGATCCACGCGTCCTCGTACTCGCCGGCCACTAGGCCTGAGACGTTCACCAAGTCCCACATCACATCGTAAGGGCCCTGGGGGCTAGGAGAGGCAGCATCAGCCTGAGTGTCGAAGGCAGCAGCTTTGACGAAGGTGACGAAGGCCAAGGCAAGGGCAGCGATCTTGACTTGCATTCCTTCAAAAAAAGCCGACTGTGTACGTTCTTTCAATCCCAAATAAACTGACAATTCTTCTGCCCCAATTTCTGCCACTTTACCCTGTCACTTCTCTTTACCCTTTACGACAAAGCCACTCTGTTGCCCTACTGACTGCTAACTGCTGCATAGCTGTCGACAATTAAGCGTAATTAAGCCATAAATCCAGCCATAAATCCTTCATTTCAGACATTCACCCCGTCTCACCCTCGATAATTAGTACCCCCAATGAGCAACCATAGCTCTAATACGGATAATACTTCATCTACACACACTGCACATACAAATACATCACCCATGTTCATTAATAGAGGACTACAACGATGGGAGAAGGCTAGAGCAGGTAATTCCCCCTTTCACTTTATCCACAATCCAACTTTGATATTCACCGTCGTATTCACCGTCGTATTCACCTTTTCTCACCACTTCCTTCCGTCTTCTCCCCCCTCCTTCCCTCTTCTCCCCCCTCCTCCCACCCCTCCCACCTCTTTCGCCCTCCACAGAGTTTCTCCGTCCCTTAACATCCTCCTCCCCCCCATCCTCTAGAGTCTGCAAACCCGTGGACGTCGAAGTAGTGATAGACTCCATCCACAACAAGCCCCGCTCAGACACCTTCGACGCAGTCTCTCTTCCCATGATGGTCTGCATACTCAATGACCTCTGGGAGGCGGAGGGTATATGACGGGTGCAAAGAGGTACGGGCGCGAGCCCCCCCCCTTAAAATAAAACGAAAATATTTACATTTCACCGAGAAACTACACCTCTTTCTCTTCATTCAAAATTGCTTGGATTATAAGTTCTACGCAGACAACACTCTTTCAAGTACCAATCTTTACAAAAAAACACGGAAAAACAACACCCCTCCCCTCCCCCCCCCCCATCTTCTCCCCTCCGCCAAACATCCTATTCTCACCACCTCTGTCCCCTCCCTCCTCCTCCTCCCCTCCCTCCTCCCCTCCCTCCTCCCCTTCCTCCTCCTCCTCCTCCTCCACCCCTCCCTCCTCCCCTCCCCCCTCCTCCTCCTCCTCCTCCCCTCCCCCCCCTGTTCCCCCCCCCTCCCCCCCCCCCACCTCCTCCCCCTCCCCCCCTGCTTCCCTCCACAAGTCCCTTAGTACCCCTGATGCCCATTTTCCCCAGAGTCTTCGCCTCAAGTGGTGGTACGTACCCTAGCCCCACAGTCCTCGCGAACTCGTTCGCCGCCTCGACCAGGTCGGCGTTACCCCTGAACCCGCACTTCCTCTTGTTCCCGTTGTAGAACCCGAGCCAGGCACCGTAGGCCAGGCAAGCCTGTTCCTCCAGGCCCGCATCCTTAAGTCCCCCAGGACCTAGCAGCCGTGCGACGGACGAGCCGCTCCTCTCGAAGTCGAGACCCTCCTCCCCTAGGTTGACAAGTTTCATATCCGGCAATGCCTTGACCATAGTCTGTCTCTCAAAGTCCGTGACAAGCAGAAGTCCACCCCCGTCCTTACCCGCCCTCGCCGTCCTCCCCAGTCTGTGTATGTACTGTTCCCTCTCGGTAAGTCCAACCTGGATAACGAAGGTTACGTCTGGGTAGTCCATGCCTCGAGCGGAGACGTCTGAGGTGAACATTATGGCTGACTTTGCCTTCCTGAACTTGTCTGACGTCTTGGTGCGGACGGACTGGGACTTCCTAGAGTGGATCTCAAGCACCTCCCCGAAGTCACCCATGGCCGTGAAGAGCTGGGCCATGAAGCCGGTTACCCTGGCGGTAGTGAAGAAGACGATTACCTTGAAGTTATCCCTCCCCGACGTAACGCGGTGGAGGACTGCGGCGAGGCCTGCAACCTGCTTGTCCAGGGGTAGTGTAACGATCTCCTGCTTAACGTGTAAGTGCGTCTGCTCCTCCTCCCCCACCGTGTCAATGAACTGGAATCCCGGCCTTAGCGTCGAGGCTGCGATGCCCTGGACAACGGGGGGGACGGTCGCGGAGAAGAGGAGGGTTTGGCGACGCTCCTTCTGGGGGAGGAACGTCATGATCTTCTCGATGGCGGGCTTGAAACCCATCTCGAGGAGCTGGTCTGCCTCGTCGAAGATTAGGATCTTTATGTTCCTGACGGCCTGGGCGATGCCGGGGGTGTTCTCCAGGTGGTCGATGAGGCGACCGGGGGTCGCGATGAGGAGGTCGAGGCGGTCAATGTTCATCCTGCGCTGGTCAGTCTTGATGTTGGTGCCCCCGATAACGCAGACAGTGTTGATGGACTCGTACTTGGTGAGCTTCTTAGCCTCCGTCTCGATCTGGGTCGCTAGTTCCCTCGTGGGGGAGAGGATGAGGGTGAGGATGGAGCCGCGGGGGGCGTTCTTGGACTGGCTGATGATCTCCAGGGCAGGGATGAGGAACGCCAGGGTCTTGCCGGTCCCAGTCTTGGCCTTGGCGAGGGTGTCGACGCCAGAAATGCAAACGGGGAGGGTCTGGGCCTGGACTTCCGTCATGTACTCGTAGCGCATGTCGGCGAGGGCCCTCCTCCTGCAATGAGTGGGAGAAGAGATCAGTGAAAGGGGGTTTGGGTTGATGGTTAGAATTGATTTACCAAAGGAATTATTGAAGTTATTTGCTCTCCACTTCATTGTTCTCTACTCCCTCCTCCCTCCTCGCTCCACCTCACCTGTTCTCACTAATTCCAGCAACTTCAGTGAACTTCTGATCGCTGTGGTTCTGGTTTTTAGCCACCGGAGCCGGAGGATTCGCCGAGGGTGTCATGGCCATTGGCATCATGCCTCCTTCGTTCCCATTGTTCGGTTGAAGGTTAGGTTTCTTTGGCCTGGGCTGTCCGCCAGCACCTCCCCCGCCCCTTCCAGCCCTGTTGTTGTTCCTCCTCTTGTAGCCGCCTCCGCGACCTCCACCACGGCCGCCACCGCCACCACGGCCACCTGATCCTCCGCGGCCTCCACCGTTAGGCTGCTGGTTGTTGGTAAATGAAGACATAGAAAGTTGTGTGTATGTGGTGGCTGAGCGTGTATTTCTATAAGTGGTAGTTAACGGAGTTAATATTGGTGAGAATGCGTTGGTATTTGATCTAAAAGAGGGCAATGATACGCTTAATAGAGTAAAGCTTCGTGAAAGGAACTTAATTTTGGAGTTTAATTTTGATGAGGTTTTTTGATTCGGAATCGGACAGGTCACGGACAGGCAAGGGCATGCCAACTATTAAGACCAGATGCTATCCCAAATAGATAAGAGCCACTTTCGGCTTAAATCTACCTACCTACCTTTTTTAGGAAGGCATCAAAGGTAGTAATTTAGAATTAAATACGCCCTTTTTCTACAACATATACTCAACCTACAAGTCCAGAATTAACAACCACGCCGTTTGAATTGATCAACTCTGATAAGAAAGCACAAATAAAGACGAAGCGAGCGAGTCAAGAATAGTTAGGAAGATTAGTAGTAGATGCTCATCATCGTCATCAACGCTCACTCACCTCGGTAATCCGCGGAATCCGTATAAGATGAACCAACAACTTTCAGACGAATAGCAACTCCACGAACAGTCCCTCCGAAACGGTCACCCATCGCCTCCCTCACCCTTTCGCACCCGGCAGAATTCTTGGTTTCGTCGAAGTCATGCCTCCTGTAGAGCGAGAGGTGGAGATTATTATTTTTGAAAAGGTGTGAGCGTGGCAGCATTGATTGATCTACCCCACGCATTATTTGGGTGATTCTTTCTTTGGCATCATCATTGCAGCCTAAGGCGAGTGCCGTTTCATAATTTTTGAACCCTGTGAGCTCTATGTCTAATGGTAAGGAAATGCGCGGCTGCTGTGTGAAGGAGATGGAAGCTGCCTGTTCTGGAGTAAGGCCAGTGAAGCTCATTAGGGTGAAGTGTCGCGTGCCGTCTTGCTGGAAACAGTGATCATGGAATTCCTTTGGTGCTTCAGCTTTGCATGCTGCAAGGAATTCTAGTGAGGAGGTTGTGTCCTCCGTTTGGAGATACATCACGTATGTTTTTAGAGCTGACTTTTTTGGGGGGAGGGGTTGTGAGGGAGGGGTTGGGGGTGTTACAAGTTGCACGCGCATCGTTGTCACTTCTCTCACCTCTGATAGCTGCCCATCCCAAGTTTCATCATCGCTGCTATTTACGCTAGGTGCGTCTTCTTCATCGTATTCATTGGTGGTATCTGTATTGATGGTCGTATTGGTGTACGTATTGGTGTACGTATTGGTGTCTGTGTTGCGAGTGGCATCGCATAATCCACAATTGGTTAGGATTATATCATTCGACATAGCGCATGTTTGGCATTTCCACATACACTTATGAAGGCAGGGATGACTATGACTCAACTTATGAAGGCAGGGATGACTATGACTCAAGCAGCGCCAAGGAAACGGATAACGCTGTGAATTGAGCTGTGAATGAGAATTAAAAATGAGCCCTGTCCTGGGAATTTCCAAAGTGACATTATTTCCTCCTAAACTTATCTATCGCATCTAAATTATATACACACCGAATTCTACACACTCAAATTACCCATATTGACACTTTTTATCCATACAAAACGCCTCAAACAAAATATATCCAGGCATCACTCGACTTCCTGACTCTTGCTTCACACAAAATGGCATCATTCACTTCAACTACAAACCACACATTCACACAGTCATTCAACAACTATGCTACTGAGATACGACAACTATGCACACAAGCTTCAAACTTACCCACAGCAACCTTTGTCTCCCAAACAAAAGAACTCCTTTCAATCCTCAAGATAGAGGCCAGAGGCTGTGACGACAGGAAGGCCGCCATGGCAGAGTACAACGCCATTAAGCTTGAAGTCGACAGGGCTGCTCTCCTAGGTTCTGGCTCGGCCCCCTCAAACTCCAACACAGGCCCAACCTCAGAGGTGAAGAAGAGGTTCATGGCGACAAATGAAAAGATAGACAACCAGAACAAGACACTTGAAAGGATACAACAGAACGTTGCGGAGATTGAGGATGTGGGGGGTGAGATAACGACGCAGCTTCACTCCAATAGGGAGCAGATTCAGAAGCAGCAGGACAGGGTGAAGGAGGGTGAGTGAAGGGGGGGGAAGGGGGGATAAGGGGATGTATAGTAAGCTCAGAGCTTCAACGATCACCTACTTCGTCGCTTCAACGATCACCTACTTCAAAGCTTACCTCATCACTTCACACATCGCTTCAACCACCCAACCACCCATCGCTTCACAGTCAATACAATGTCCAAATACGCAGACAGCATAGCGAAGAAGATGTCAAAGTGGTGGGCATAGCGGCTTTATTAAGTAAAAAGTAAAAAAAATCGATCCTTCATCGCCGTATATTAATTTTGTTGGGCTCTCGAATTTCAAACTAATTAATTAGAAATCCCCCAATCCACCCCCACGGCTCGCTTCGCTCGCCGCCCCCCTCATATCATGCCAATCATTGTATCAGCCCTCTCCTCCAGTCTCCTAACCTCCTCCTCCAGTTCCTTCACCCTCCTCCTAAGTCCCTCCGCCTCTCTTGCGTCTCTCTCCATCCCCTCCAAGTCCACCTCTGCTAGGCACTTTGCCACCAGCCCTAGCAGTCCCTCATCGTCCACCCCCGCCATGACCGCAACGAAGCCCCCGCAGAGTCCTCTCATTACTGTCCTCATGTCCTCCCCCCCCCTCCTTCCCACGAGCTCTTCGCAGAGGCACCTGCATCCCTCGACCCTAACCCCCCTTCCCTCCTCGTCCTCCTCCTCCCCCTCCTCGTCCTCATCCAGCCCGAAGTTCCCCCCGTTCCTCTCGATCTCCTTCTCTATGCTCTCCCTCATCTCGCTCCACGTCTTCCCCCTATTCGTAGCGACCGCAGCCTTGGCCTTCCTCCTCTCCCTCCCCTCCTTCGCCGCCCCCTCAAGCGCCGCCCTCCCCAGCTCAACTAGCCTACCCTCCACCCCCTCGCATCCCAGGTTCTCCGCCATGCCCGCGAAGCACGCTCTCAGTACTCGAATTTCCCCCCCT
>BRYA01000315.1:56892-70556 GCA_030267965.1 Triparma columacea
CAAGTATTTCCCTTGATGTGCTCATGTTCCCCAGTGCCATAAGTCCCCCCTTAAGTATAGGGAGGAACATTTCCCCCATACCCGCAAGTTTCCCGTCCCTATAATACCCTTCCCCCCCCTCCCCTTCCCCTTCCCCTCCCCCCCCTCCCTTCGGCATGGCGTCAAGTATCTTCTCTAGCGCCTCGACTTTGCTCCCCTCGCTAACACCTTCGCTACCGTAAGCTTCACTGACACCCCTGGCTGCGTCGATCTCTAAAGCCGTTGCTTCACCCCTACCACCTAACCCAGCGCTACCGAGCTCGCGGAGGGTTGAGAATGCAATGGAGCTCCCGTTTGTTGAGATTCTTTTGAGGAGATTTAGGATGGTCTTTTGGGAGGAGGTGGAATACTTTCTACCACCACCACCTGAACGGGAGGCGACGTCTACGATTATCGCCATGAACCTATAAAGGAATGTGGGGTTGATGGATGGGAAGTGAGAAACATTGTAACCTCAAGGAAATCGATGCAAGAGAAACTAAACCCCTTGGCTCATCGCTTCGCTCATCGCTTCGCTCCTCGCTTCGCTCGTCGCTTCGCTCCCCGCAGACCTCCTCTCGTCCGCTCACCTGTCCAAAACCCAACAATCATCATTCATCCCCCGCACAATTTCGTTCGCCAGCTCCACTTCGTGGCAGCAGCTGTAGATCCCGTCGAGCCCGTCGCTCAGCACATTAAGGACGTCTTCGTCCTCGACCGTCTTGCTGACCCTCTCCAAGAATCCAAACGCGGACATAAAATTCTTCTCCCCCCCCCGCCCTCCCTTGTTCCTAACGATGCCCCCCCCCCCCGCCCCTCCAACCTGCGTCAAGGTACCGTTAATTACCTTCATTTCGCTCTTAAGATTGTCTCCCCCCCTGTTGACGCCCCCCCTGCAGCAAACCTCCACCACCAGCAGCACGAGCTCCACCCCCGCGACCTCCACCTCCGTTTCACCACCACTCAAGCACGCCTCCCCCACCTCGCAAACCTTCCTCGAGGCCTCCTCGAACCACCTCGTTGGCCTAAAGTTCTCACAGAACTGCCTGAGGACTCGGCCGAGGCCCTGGATGCAGACTTTGAACGTCTCAGCCCACTGTTTACGGGGGCTGTCGCGGGAGTGGTGGACCCTGACCTGAAAACCCGTGCCTCCCCGACCGGACTCCGGGCCGTCCGCTTCCAAACCGCCCTCCTTGGCGGCCTTGAACTGCCCGTCAACCCTTCTCAAGAGTCCCAAAATAACCTCCTCAAATATAAAGGGCCACCCGTCCTCTTTCCCGTCCCCGAACTCCCTCCCGTTACCCACGACGCAGCTGAAGAGGGTATTCACAGCGCAGTTCCTGACCTCAGCCCTCTGGTCCTCGCTGAGGTCGATGAGAAGTCCAAACACAACCCTCCACATCTTTACGTTCTTAAAGTTGTCTGAGATCGTCCATATCATCCCCACCGCCGTCAGGGACGCGTTGACGTCCGCCGTCGACTTGACGAACGACTTGCTGCATTTGAGGAGGCACGTAAGCTCCTCTTCGTTGAAGACTTCCACAAAGTCGTCTACGATGAACCGGAGGCACTTGAAGGCCGTCTTCCCCCCCGAGCAGGACCCGATCGTGTCTATTACGAGGGGCCAGGCCTCTTTCACGGCCTGCCCCTGTGACTCCAAGATGTTCTGCAGAGCCCCAAGGCCCGCCTCTGCCGTCTCCGGACTTCCAGTCAGGGTTATGGTCTCCATTAGGGGGGCCAGCAGCTCCACGTTGCTCATTTCGGAGGACGGGGAGACCCGCGGACCGAGATCGGACCCAGGCCCGAGGGTCTGGGTCCTGAAGAGGTCCTCCACGCCCCCGACGGTCCTGGCGGCCTTGTTTGTGAAATTGCCTTCTCTCTCCCCCCCCTCCCCCTCTGCTGACTTGCTCTCAAGGTTCGACGTGATCATCGACGCCAACGCTTCCACCGAGAACGACCTGACCTCGCTGTCCTTCGAAGTCTTCGCGATACCGCAAAGGTACCCAAGAGCCAGCTTCCGCACCTCGCTGGACGCTCCCCTGAAGGCGTTGACCCTGGCAACGTCCAGGAGCACGACGAGGCCGAAGCTGAGCTTTCTCTGGACGCCCCCCCTGGCTGGAGACCCAACCCTGGCGAGAGCCCGGGCCCTGAGGTCCTCGCCGAAGAGCCTGCCGGGGTGGAGCCGGCCCTTTACGGACGCCGAGACTTCGCCCTTGCCCTGCAAATTGTTGATGGCCCTGCCCGCTATGTTCATCAACCGGGATCCGAACGTGTTATCACCACCATTAATACCGGAGGCATCCCGCTGGTTCGATGACGAGGAGGAAGCTGGCGCGGGTGCGAAGTCGCTGGCGTCGACGCCCTTGAGTTTGATGAGCGCGCTGACGAAAGAGCTGAGGGAACTTTCCCCAAGGCTGCAAGTGAACTCGGTGAGCAGGGACAAGGCGGAGGAAAGAGCAATGGCGACGTCGTAGCTGTCGTCGCTGAGCTTGCTGGAGGCGATAGGCATGTAGGAGAGCTGTTCCAAGGTGCTCAGGAATATAAACCAGTCGTTCTCAGAGAAGCTCGCCGCGTGAAGATGAACGAGCGTGAACAGGCTGGTGAGCGAGGAAGCGTGGAAGTTCGATATATATATGGAGGCAGTCGCTTTGAAGTTAGGCAGGGAGAACTTGCAGAGGGTCTCAAGGGACTCTGCCTTGAGGGCGTCCTCCCCGCCCGTGACGACAGCGCTGAAAAGCTCCTCCCAGCTCTTCATAACGTCGGTCCCCAAGCTCACGGCCCCACTGCACCACATGGCACAGTGCTGGATTACCTCGTGGAGGCCTTGGAAGCAAGTGGACGTGAGGGAGGGGATGGACAGGGAGTACACAGTAGAGGTGAGCAAGAAGGAGGTCTTCAGGCCCAAGTAGAGGGCCTCTCCCTCCCCGCACGAGGGAGGGTAAGAGTCAATGTTCTGTGAGTTTGCGTCCGACTGGCCGCTGGGCACGGAGGGACCCTGGTGGTGGTGGTTTTGCGCCGATACGAAAATGTTGGGACTGTAAGTCTTCCCGCTTCCCCCTCCCAAGCCCCCGCCTTCCACCAGACCGGTTTTCCTCCAACCCGCCTCGACAACAGCTCGAATTCTTCTCTCCCCGCGGAGCCCCTTCATCACGTATTCCTTCAAAGACTCGGTTATCTGGAAGAGAATGGTCGCCGAAGGCCTGGTAGTGGTGGATATCGAGGAGTCGAGGGAGGAGTGCAGGGACCGTATAAGTACGGGCTGGGCCGCAAGGTCGTACAAGATCTCCAGCGCTAGACTCGTCCTCCAGATGTGCGCCGAGGGCAGAGGGGCGTCCTGGGCCGACTGGTCTTTGCGCATCTTGTGATGGGCAGCCTGGTGGTGGTGGTGGTGGTGGTGATGCTTGTTGTCCTCGATGGGTTGCTGGGGGTTGTTGCTGTGGTGGATTGGATCACCATCAACGCTGCTATTCCTCTCCCGGGCGTTCTTGGCCCACTCCCTGTTGGCCTCGTCCCCGAACTCAAAGTTGTCGTCGACGTCCTTGTTGGCGTACCACGCAGTGCTGCAGGAGACAAAGTGCAGGAGTGTCGTCAAAAGAATGTGACACTCCCCTCCCCTCAGCGTGGTCGCCCCGTAAGTCAGGAGGAGGGTTGAGGAGAGCTGCAGAAGCTTCACGAGCAAGGTGAAGTTGCTCTGGCTGCTCTCCTCCTCACCCCCCTGGTGCCACTCTTCCAAGAGCGTCGTTGTCACCAGCGGACACACTCTGAACCTCACGACCTCCGCGAATGCACCTGTTCCGAAGAGGTCCGGGTTGGCCGTGAGGACCATGTTGATCAGCTCGAACGCCAGGCGCCTGTTTGTGGGGGTGAACAGCGGCCTGAAGGCCGACTGGATTGTAATTTCCGAGGAGGTGGACCCGGGGGGAGGGGAGGGAGCACGAGGCGAACTCTCGCCCATGTCACAGAGCCTATTGAGAACCTCGAGGGTCGTCTTAACACCAATGCTATCACCCAAGGCAGCATCATGACCGACGAAGGACTCTGCTTAGGGGGTGGGAGCAGGAAGGCGGAGGATAAGTAAGGGTCAAGGTCGAGATGAGGTAATGCTCGCGTCATTTTTTGATCCAACCTCACCTCCATTGAGAACCTCCTCTGAAGCCCTGTCGAAAAGGATGCTCGTCAGCTGCGTGAAGGTGGCCACCGCTGAGGATGCTACCATCGGCGAGGTAGCCAGGGGGGGTGGGTTGGGGTTGGGCTGGGCATTGCGCACCTTCTTCCCGTTCTCGCGGGGGGGCTCCATGAGAAGGCCGACGCAGCCCATGGCGCCGCCAATTACTGCCTCCCCCCCGCCCTCGCCGTCAAGTTCGTTCATGAGGAGGATGAAGCTCTGGAGGGCCTTCACCTGGAGCATGGATGGTGAGCAGGGGTCGGACTGGGGCTGCTTTTGGAGGGGATTTCGGGAGGGGGGGAGGTGGGGAGGAGTGAGGGCGACCGAAGTCAATGCCCTTACGATGCCTTCCATGGCGTCTTTACGAACGACCTTGTGGGTGAGGAGGAAGTTTATGCCGCTCAATGCTATGCCTACCAAACCTGGAGGCGACGTCGGGGTGCAGGATAAGAGGAAGGGATCAAGGAGGGCCTGGTTGGAGAAGAGTGATTGGATTGTTGGGGGATTTGTAGCTGAACCCTGTGGTTTGTAGGGGAATAGGGGGGAGTAGAAAAGAGAAGTAGAGAGGGGTTAGTACGTACCGTACGTACCAATCCTCCCTGAACCCCCTCCAGTCCTTCCAGTCCTCACCTGTGCCTCCCTCACGGCTCTAGCATGTGCAGCTCTTAGGCTCCTCAATTGCACCACTCCATATTCCGATGCCTCCTTCACTATACTGCTGACATTACTCGGAGTGTGACGAGCAAACGAGGAAAGATCACGAAGGAGGTTCTCAATTGATCGCAACACATCCATCGTGGAGGAGGGGGTAGGGGATATTAAGGACTGGGGAGGATGAACTCGTATAAGAAGGAATGATTGAGAATTTACTATTAATACTTGGGACCTAGACACCGACTAATTACGACAGAGTTGGCGTGTTGGTGAAGTGAAGAAGAAAAACTAATGGCCTCCAAAAAATCCTCCAGTATCCACGACAAAAGGTGGCGACGAAGTCGTCTGCGGTTGGTGCAGGCAGGGTGGGGAGATTAATTCGAACCTCCCAGCTCCTTAAAATATAATAACAAAAAACGTTCCGAACACAACTTTAGCTTCTTATTTCTCATCTCCTTCCTCCCAACTTCACATCCTTCTTTGTTCTTGCCAAGTCAATCTCGACCTGGTCAAGTTGATTGATGATGTTATCGATACTCTCTTTCGCTTCTTCTCTCACTTGATTTATGGCTTGTAGCTCACTCACCGCCTCATTGATTGCTTCCTCCGTGTCTTGGTTGGTCTCTTGCATCTCCTGCCTGATGTCGCTCAGCTTTTCGGCGGAGTCGCTGCTCACGGCCTTGTTGTTGACCCCACGGCCGTCGTGACCCTCCATAGAAAGATGTTGGTTGTTCGCCTTGCGAATCTCGTTGTTTCGGTGGTGTGCATTTCTAGTTGGGATGGTGGTGTGTTGTGGTGGTGTGGGGTTGGGGTAAGCTGACCGGACCAAGAAACGGGCAATCGGTGGGAGATCTGGGATCGACCAGTAGACAGTCCACAAGTCCCCTAAAAAGCCCCGCAACAACCCTCCTCGTCCCTCCCCCCCCCTCCCCAGACCCCTCCTCGTTCCCTCCCCCCCTCCCTCTCCCCTCACCTTGGGCCGAGCTTGATGTCCTCGAGCTTGTTCAAAACCATATCCCTCTTTGCCACCTTAATGACCTTTTCATGCTCCAAAGCCTCCTCCCTGGCATCACTCAAGGCCTGCTTGTGCGGCTCCATCGCAGAATTGAGATTCTTAATTTCGTTCACATAAGCATCGTAACCCCTGGCGCCCTTCTGACACGCGACGAATGCGAAGCAAAGGAAGAGTATCAACACCTGAGCGACCATCATTTCCACGTGTAAACTGCAGTCCAAGGCCAGCAGAGAGTGGAGCCCAAGGTTCCGACGAAATTCTAACCGCGATTGATGCTGGAAAAATTGACCATGCCAGCCTCGCAGCCCCTCGACCCCCATGCGATACGCAACAGATGCAGGGAGCTATCTCGGGCTGAGAATTCGCTCCCCAAGGTCAAGTGGGCCGTATGTAAGTTTAGGAAACGTTGCCATGGTGCTGTTGCGGGGACCAGGTTGGAGGTTGGTGGATGGTTGTATTTGGGTTGTTTTCGAGACTTTGATTGGTCGGAGTTATGACTTTAGGGGATATGAAAGGGGTTGCAGACAAGAAATAGCACAATAGTCCCGATAGACTACACTTAGCTGCCCTTCTCCCTACTCTTGTCTTACCAACCGCTTGGTGTGTGGAATGTAGAATATTTGGGGGTATTAGGGAATTAACGACGTTTATTATGCGGTAGTATATATAAAAATACACGACCGGTTGCTTGGACACCTGGATGCCGTTGGGGAAGACGGGGGGGATTGAGTTCTCTTTATCTTGGTCATCGGTTGCTCTGGCTCTCTTGCCACACTAACACCCCCGTGCCCCCTTCCCTCCCCACCACCCCACCCCCTTCATCTCTTTTCCAAACCTTCAGTTCAAGAGCAACACCGCACCGAAGAACGCGCAGCGATGAAGTTTGAACAGAAGCAGAAGAAGGTCGGGGAGTACAGTCGCGGTGTAATGACGGACACGGTGCGCAAGGTGATTGCAAAGATCCAGCGTGCGGTCGACAAGATGATGAAGGACAAGGGAGGGACAGCGTACAGCATAATTAGGCACACCTTCCTCAACTGGGATGCAGACGCGAGCGGGGAGATGTCCAAGGAAGAGGTCATGGGGGCGCTCAGGATGCTAAAGTTGAACGTCACCGACGCGGATGCCGACGCCCTCGTTCATTACTACGATCTTGAGGGCGACGGGGAGATGCGGTATCAGCCCTTGGTGGAGGACGTGACCAAGGCTGCCCCTCACTTTTTGGACCACCCCAACACCGAGAGACTGAGGAGGGAAGAGCAGGAGAGCGCGAGAAGCGTCTTTAGTGAGAAGAAGAAGGAGATGCCGAGGATATGCGAACTTTTCCTTAAGAAGCTGCAGAGGAACTTGAAGAGGATCATGAGGGAGAAGGGGGGGACCGAGTTCAGCATCCTGAGGACCAACTTCCTCAACTGGGACGCAGACAAGAGCGGAGAGATCGGGCCCGACGAGTTCCGGGGTGCCATGAGTATCCTAGGTCTGAAGTTGAGCGTGAAGGAGGCTGGGGAAATTTGCGACTACTACGACGTTGAGGGGGACGGGGAGATGAAGTACCAGCCTCTGGTGGACGACATCATCAAAGGAACGTCCCACTTCCTGGTTCACCCCAAGACCGAGAGAAAGCAGACCCCTATGACGCCCACCACAGACCTAGCTCTTGCGGAGAAGATGCAGGATGAGGAGGCCCTGTTCTCGGCTAGGCCCAGGCGACGGCCGCCCAACGCCGTGGTTGAAGCCTTCAAGAAGAGGCTCAGGCACAAACTGGAGATGACAATGAGGGCCACAGGCGGGACCATCTACAGCATATGCAGGGAATCATTTTTGTTGTGGGACGGGGATTGTAGTGGGGAGGTGAGTGGTATGAGGGAGTATGGGGGGGGGGAGCAAAGCAGGACATATGAGTCTGCCAAAACCTCCACAGCCTTTTTAACCCTTTCTCCCCCCTCTCGCAGCTTAACGTGGCAGAGTTCACAGGAGCCATCAAGAAAATGGGCCTCGAAGTAACTGACGAGGAGGCAAGGCAAATCGTCAAGTACTACGACCTCGAGGGAGATATGGAGATGAGGTACCAAGAGCTCGTCAAGGACATCGTCGAGGGCGTCCCACACTTCATGGTCCACCCAGACACCAACAGGGCGGACAGCAGGATTGAGATGCGCAGCGCCAGGAGAAAGCCCCCAGTCGCCGTGGCGCGCATCGAAGAAAAAGTCTACAACGCGAGCGTCGCGGCAGCAGAGCGTTCCGTGACGAGGATCTCCGCTGAGGACTTATTCTACGGGACCTGCATCAGGTACGACAAGAACACTTGCGGAAGGCTCAGCGAGAAGGACCTGAGAAGGGTCTTCAGGGAAATCAAGTGCAATCTCGGAGAGGTCGAAATGAAGCACTTGGTGGGGTGGTACGACGTGGGAGGGGCCGACGAGGTTACCTACAAGGACATGGTCAGGAACACCTTTGGGTCTAGGGTTGGGGGTGGAGGGGGAGGAGGAGCCATGGTCATGAAGGGGAAGAAGGGCAAAGGGGGAGGAGCAGGACGAAAGACGATGAACTTCAAGAGCGATGCATTGACCGCAAGGGCCAAGAGGGCCGGCGTCTTGGCAGAGAAGGCGAGAATTGAACAGAAAATCAAGGACATTGTGAAAAAGGAGAGGATGCTCAGCACCAAAATGGACACCCTCAGGGGCCGGCGGTGATAAGCGGGAGGGCGGGGGACTATGTTAGGAAGATTTATTGTTTGGTTTCGAACGTCAAATATGAGGAAATTTTCATTGTGGAAGAAGGACAAAAAGGAGAGATCGGAAGAGTGCAAAACCCAGGAAAACCATCCACTTACTTGCTCTTTGGTGGATGGGGATTGGTGATTAAAACCCCCATAGCACACTGTAAGTTGATACATTCGCGCTTCCGACCTCTCTGCACCTATCTCTACTTCAATTTAAAGCGTAATCATGCTGTTTAGGGTCGTAACTCCACGCAGGGGGAGAGAAAGTGGATGTGTACCCTCAGATCTCGGATGGTGCTGTGACTGGATTTCTCTGGCCTGATGGGGTTCTGTCGGTTTCTGTCGAAAGAATGCGCACAATTACACCTAAGTTTATCGTTCATGCGAAATTCTCACCCTTAATCTCCCTCCCTCTTTGCACCCTCACCTCGTCCATTCGCTGCTTTCCCCGACCCTCCTCAACTTCTTCCCCCCTCCGCCCTCCCACGCAGTCACTTTAGGTTTCTAGTAATATGCTTGTGTTATTCGAGTCAAGCGCCGGTTACGGCCTCTTCAAATGTGACGACAAGGTCATGAAAGCCAAGAAGGACGACATCTACGACAAATACTTTGCGGATCCCACCAAGGCTGCCTCTAAGTTCAAGCTTGAGGCCTTCGCCGCCTTCGAGGACACCTCAGAGGCTGTCTCTGCCGCATCAAGTTCTGTCGAGGGCGACGTGAACAAGAAGCTTGCCAAGTTCCTCAAGAAGAACCTCAAGGATGGAATGACCCTTGGCATCGCCGATGTCGGTATGGCCAGCAAGATCAAGGAGAAGATCTCCGGCCTTACCGTCGTCTCCAACGACAATACTTTCGAGATCATGCGCGGAATTAGGTCCACCATGGACACCCTCATGAGTGACGAAGTTTCCACCGAGGACATGAAGAGCATGGCCCTCGGCCTCTCCCACAGCCTTTCCAGGTACAAGCTCAAGTTCTCCCCCGACAAGGTCGACACCATGATCATCCAGGCCGTCGGACTTTTGGATGAGCTCGACAAGGAGATCAACACTTACGCCATGAGGGTCAAGGAGTGGTACGGGTGGCACTTCCCCGAGCTCGCCAAGGTGAGGGGGGTTGAGGAGGAGCGGAGCGACTACCCGAAGACGAAAACGATGAAATTGAAACACAACTAACAAACCCTCCAACGCAGATCCTCAACGACAACACTGCCTACGCCAAGTTTGTCCTTCACGTCGGGCTCAGGGATAAGGTGAAGCACCTCCAGCCTACGCCCAAGGAGGGCCTCCAGGCCATCTACGAGCAGGACTCCAACATGGACGAATCCACCATTGAAAATGTCGTCGAGGCCGCCGAGATTTCCATGGGAACCGAGATTGCCGAACTCGACATCATCAACATCCGCTCCCTCGCCGAGCAGGTGATCTCCATGTCCGAGTACCGCGCCCAGCTCTCCACCTACCTCGAGAACAGGATGAAGGCCATCGCCCCCAACCTCACCGAGATGGTTGGAGTCCTCGTTGGGGCCAGGCTCATCGCTCACTCTGGCTCCCTCATTAACCTCGCCAAGATGCCCGCCTCCACCGTCCAGATCCTCGGAGCTGAGAAGGCTCTTTTCCGTGCCCTCAAGACCAAACACGACACCCCCAAATACGGTCTCATCTATCACGCGTCCTTGATCGGGCAGGCCCAGGCCAAGAACAAGGGAAAGGTCGCCAGGGTCCTCGCCGCCAAGACTTCCCTCGCCACCCGCGTCGACGCCCTCAGCGACGAGCCTGATACCAGGATCGGACACGAGTCGCGCCTCAAGGTCGAGGCCAGGATCGCCATCCTCGAGGGCACTGTTGTCCCCGGGGGGGCTGCAGGGAGCGCCTCCAAGACAGCGGCGTACGTCCCCCCCACCAACAGCGGGAACGGGGGCCACTCCGGGGCTAGCGACATGGTCGGCGTGGAGAAGAAGGCTAAGAAGGATAAGAAGGAGAAAAAGGAGAAGAAGGAGAAGAAGGAGAAGAGGAAGGCAGAGGAGGAGGCTGGGGGGGAAGAGAAGAAGGCGAAGAAGGACAAGAAGGAGAAGAAGGAGAAGAAAGAGAAGAAGGAGAAGAAGTAGGGGAGAAATGGATGGGGGAGAGAAGATTATGTGTCAAATGTGGAATTTAGGTTTGCGTCTTGTAAAATAGGTAAAAAAAGAACCAGACAAATGAATACCAGAGAGAACTTCAATTACAACAACATGCTGTTACATTTGCGAGCATGGCACGACCCTCTTCTTGCCCAGTTCCTTCCCGATCGTCTCTTCCTTTAGTTTTAAATCCTCCTCTCTAAAACACTCCATTTTCGTCTTCACAAACCCCTCCTCTCACCCCCTCCCCCCCCTCAATCCCCCCGCCCCCCTCCTCCCCAATGCCCCTCAAGTACCTCTTAACACGCTGAAACTCAGGCAACGCAACTGTCCCCTCCCAACCCATCCTTTCAACGTACTCGCAAGCCCTCCTGAAGAACCCCACGTCCTCTCTTCCCCACTCCGGCGCTCCCCCCCCCCCCCCCTCGTCCTCCTCCGTCCTGGAAGCAACGTAGCTCACGATGGCAGACCAACCTCTCAACATGCAGCACTCCTCCACCAGCTTTACACCCTCGACTGAGAGGGACTTACAGCCCGAGCACCGGCCGCACGCCCGAGGGCCAGGAACACCGCGCTTAGGACGCGAGACCTTTGAAGAGAGGGAGGTGCAGGGGGAGGGACGATTGTAAAGGTTGGACATTGTTTGGTTGGTGTAGTTGTGCTCCTGCATACGGCGGAGCTTTCTTATCGTGATTGATTGATCGTTACTTGGCCATTGTTGGGGTTGTACCGTTGTGGATGAGGGAGGAAGAGGGGGGGATAGAGGGAGGGATGGGTGTGGATGAAGTGAGGATGTCGGGAGGATTAGAGGGGGACGGTAAGAAGGGGGAGGGAGGTGAGTAAAATGACCGTAGAGGAGGAAGGTATAATCGGTTGACGATTGGTCAGACATTTTGAGAAATAGGCGCGCGGAGAGAAAGAGGAAAAGAGGAAGGGGTTTGGACGAAGGAAAAATCCAGTTCAAGATACAGGATGATGGAATTAATTGTTCGGGGCTCCCTCGCTTATCACGCAGGTTTAAAATGAAACAAAGAACGTCCCCCCCAACCATTTCCAGTTTTAAAAGTACATGGTAAGTTCTTACATTCATCGATCCTCCTCCTCTCCACCCCCATCCCCACCTGCCGTCTGCGTCGGAAATATTTCCCCCAAGGAGCTTCGTCGCCTCTGTTCTATTATTTTTTTCACGTTCTTCGTCCGGAGCCTCACGAGGATTTCTGGGTCGGTCACGAAATCATCAGGTACGATAGATCGCTTCTGATCGTTGAACCACTCTGGAGGTTCTTCCAACCACAATGGCAGCTTCTCGTTGATCCACGCTTTAACCTCTGCCCCGATCTTGTGCTCCCACCTGTGTCTACTATCCACGAAAATCCAAAATCTCTGTTCGTCTTCCTTGTTCTTGGTGAATGTCTCTTGAGCGCTTTCATTACCTGTCTTCGTGCTGATGAAGGTATGCAGGTACTCTCTTTTCACCGACAATAGTAGAGTCGTGTAAGACACCACCATCCCAGCACATGCAGCCACCATAATTGTGACCACGGTGCTCTCCTCCAATCCGCTCTCTTCTCCTCCGAGTTGCTGATTATCCTCGCTCAACTCAACGTCCTCGTCTATAATGACATCGTTGACTACCTTCTCATACTGCAGCGCTGCAACAAGACCCATGACTATAGTCATACCTAAACTGAAAGTGAAATACGCACCGCCAACCTCGTTAGGATGTCGCAATTGGACAACAGCTGTCCAGTCGACAACTACCTTGACCGCCCAACGAAACATAAACGAAGTGAACACTCCGAAGCCACCGTATATGGGCATAAAATACCAAAGATCTCGCCTAAGCCCTTTGATCACGAAGTAAACGAGAAGCTCTCCTCCCAGCAGCGTTGCCACCTCTGAAATCCCGCCCTTGATGTAGAAAAGAACACAGGCAAAGCTGCGCGTAAGCAGGTTGAAAGCCGAAAGGAAGTATAGAGAAGCAAACACCTTTACCTTACCCTTCACATTGCTCGGAATATATCCGTAAAATGATCCCTTATACTTCCGCTGCTCCTTATTCAAATCCCAATCCCATGACGTGATTGCCGACGTGAAGGCGGCCGTCAAGATGCAGAACGCAAATGAGAAAAGCGCGCTCCTAGTAGGCTTCGACTCTGACATCAACAGCGCAGACAGTTGGATCAACGCTCCAGGAATAGCCTCTCCAAGCAATTCAGCACTCTTATTAAACGTCAACTCAAACCGTGCACTCATCAGCTGTCCCTCCTCGTGTGCTGCCCCACTTGCAACACGCCATGCGTCAACCCCTGGCTTCACAAGAGACCAGACAAAAAACTGCTCCTTTAACTGTCTCTGCCACGGCTTCGCTCTATTCTGAGCGAATGAAAAAAGAGCTTGTAAAATGAGGTTGGTCAAGAGACTCCCAAGGGACGCCCATGCATACCCCCACAAGCTCCTTGTCTGAAAGTACTGCACGATCATCATAATGTCCGTAATCAAATCTCCTATACTCAACAACGCTGCGAAGAAAAGCTTAGCCTTGGCTAATATGTGCTTATCCCCGAGCACTGCCTTAATGACTTGGACGTGCATTCCATGGAAGTTCTTTACGACCTCGCTCAGCTCCTTCATGCACGGATAGCTCTCGAGGAACTTCTCAATAGCATCCTCCGGAGTAGCTTCCCGTTTCAGGAAGTACAGTATCCCATCGGCAAGTGTCTCAACGTCGCCCTTTGTCAAATCGTGCAAGCCAACAACACACACTGGCTTCTTACCAGGGACGGGCCTGTGCTTGTTGACCTGCTCGAGGTATGCAGATATGACTTCGGCGTTATTTTCCAGTTTGTCTTTCATAGTACCGGCACGGCGAACCTTCATCACGGGTTTCGGCTTCAATTTTTGTTTCAAGAGACAGGAGTTCATCACATTAAATTGAGGCACGGTCCCGCTCAGCTCCCGCATGCACGGA
>BRYA01000315.1:76306-90452 GCA_030267965.1 Triparma columacea
CCAACCCCAGCCCCAACGTACGCTCCCATCATCCCCCCTCCCCCCTCCCCCCCCCCCTCCGCATCAGGAACCCCCCCTCCTCCTTCTGTATCTCCCTCGTCTTCGCTGACGTTCTCGTCGTGAGCGTCCTGACTTGAATCGTGCCCGCACCCAACCGGGCAGAAGCTCTGTGATAAGTACGGAGCGCACGTCGTGTTATGACAAGAGACGCACGTCGCGTCAGGGAAAGGCCTACCATCGTAGTCACCGCTCGTACCGACGGGACAAGCAACGTCGTTAGGACCTGTGTAGTCGTAGGCGGCACGTAAGGTAGGCATGGACCATAGAGAGTAGGGGACGGACCCTGTGAGGAGGTTGTTGGAGAAGGCAAAGTACTGGAAGCTTCCGGTTAGGTTCGTCGGGAGGACGCCGGTGAACTTGTTCCAACTTATGTCCACCTCCTTAAGTCCGTCCACGTAATCCCAAGGCACCGGACCTTCCAGGTAGTTGTTCGCTACGTACAGAGCGTTGAGGGAGGGGAGGGAAGAAGTCCAGGACGGATCGAGGGGGCCGGTGAGGAAGTTGTAGGAAACGTCTAGGCGAGAGAGGGAAGTCCAAAGGAGGTAACTACTGGGGAGAGGACCGACGAAGGCGTTCTCATATACGTAGAAAGATACGATCGCAGTACTGAGGAAGGGGAACGGAGGAGAAGGGGGGGGGAAGGCAGCGAGGGTGAGGATACGGTGTTGGTGGTAACGCTGTTCTTGGACGCGCTCACGGAACACTGCGACGTCCTGCGTAAGTTATCAAAAACCTCACCTCTCCATCTTCAAAGGCAGCACCCCCTCGAACCTGTTCCCCCCTATGTTGATGTGCTCCACGTGCAGGGAGTCCTTGATGAACCCCGGGAAGCCCCCCTCGAGGTCGTTGGAGCTGAGGTCGACAGCCTCGAGGTGGAACATAGACCAGGAGGACGGGACGAAGCCGGTGAGGAGGTTCTTTCCGAAGTCGAGGACGCGAATGCTGCTCGCGTCGCCCTGAAAGCAGTGGGATAGACCGCCTGTTAGGAGGTTGTGGCTAAGGGGGGGAAGACGAGAAGGCGGGGGGGGAGGGCGGTGTGGGGGAAGCGAAAGGTGTAGGGTCAGTTGGGAGGAGGCGCGAATCGAGATTTGACAGATTTCTCACCTGAGATCAACTTGTTCAATCTCCGTGTCGCAGAGGGAGGCGGGGATCGGACCTTCGATACTGAGGGATGCGGAGGCAGTGTTGGTGAGTGAGAGGTCGACAGAGATGGTCGCAGGACAACCAACCCTTTATCACATCCAGCGGAAAACTCTTCCACGCACCTGTTCCTCTCCAGGTTGACGTTCCGTAGAGAGGAGGGGAACTGGTCGGTGTACAGTGTGCCGGAGAACCCAAGGTGAGAAGCCCTATCATCGTGCGCGTTGAGGCTCAAGTCCAGAGAAACCAAGTTGAGGTTGCCGGAGAAGTCAGGCACCACGCTCAGGAATTTATTTACGCTGGGAAGGGGGGGGGGTGTTACTCGGGGGTGGGCATGGTACGGTACCTCTGCATATTTCGCTCGCCCCTCTCTCACACAATTTCGCCCATCCTTCCCACGGCTCGCTTCGCTCGCCGCCTGTCACGATGCGTTTGTCTTGTTTTCTCGTTGGTGCTGTGCTGCTGCTCACCTCAAGTTCAGACTAACCAGGTCCCCCATCTCTGAAAAGAAGTCTGAAGGTATCACCCCCTCGAGCCTATTCCATGAGAGATCGATCTCCCTTAGGCTGACCATAGACGACAAGCAGGGGGGTAGCCTTCCCCCAAGGAAGTTATTACTCATCACCAGCACCTCTAACCTATCAAGGCCGCACACTGGTTCCAACTCCGACCTGCCGTCGCCCACAGAGGCAGAAAAAGACAGCTCGAACCAGCTCATGTCGAGCGAAACCACAGCACCGGAGGTGTCGCACCCAACTGACTCAAAATCAACGCAAGGGTCGAGAGTGTTCCCTTTCAACCCCTTCCAATCTTCAACTCGTGTGCTCTCTGCCCAACCATCTCCGTCGTAAAGGTCGTAGAAGTCAGATAGAATCAACCTATCGGAAATCCTGATCGAAGCCGAGAAACTGGGGGCGAAGTATGTGGAGAAAAGGAGGAGGACGACTTGGACGAGATTTGTTCTCATAGTTAATTAAACAATGGAACGGACAGGAGGGCAGATGGGTGAAGGAGGGAAGAAATGAAGGGTATTAAGTGATGTGTGGAGTCTTAACGGTCTGCTGAGGTTAGCGGATGGGAGGGAAAGGGATTGTAGAGTGTGTGGGAGAGAGAGAGGGGAAAAAACCCCAAAATCTCAATTTGTATCAATAATTCTCCCACCAACGACCCCACGCACCTAGAGTCCAAGCCTAGACTAATGGAGTAACATAGAGATCTCATCTTTCATCGTCCATCCTCTCAACGTCCCTATAAAAAGATTTTAGCAAGCTCGGTGTGACTCGGTTGTGTCTGAGCCAAGAATGAGTAGGAAAAGGGGAGTAACAGACAAGGGGGAGCAGCAGAATGAGGAATGCGATGAGAAGAATTTGCCAATTTCGATGTCAGTGGCGACTGATTTGAAGGCAATCAAACGCTGCATACCCGCTTTTGCGGTGGCGTTTTCTGGGGGGTTCCTGGTCTCAGTTTTAGACCCGTTCGGGACCCAGCTGATTATTGCATTTGATCTCTGCGGTTGTTCGACGAATCTCTCCAAGATACTCGTCGACAACAGTTGCTACATGTGCAAAACCGGAGAGACCATCGTGGGGGTCATAAATCTTCTCCTCTTCGTAGGGGCAATCCTGGGATGCCAATTAACCAGGATTTTCTCCGAGTACGGGAGGGTGGTCCTACTCAAGTTCATCGCTGGGTTTATAATACCGGGGTCGCTATTGTCCGCTTTGGCTCCGACTGGGTGAGAAATCTGCGAGGGGAATCCTGACGGGGATCAGGCCTCAGGAGTACTACTTCCACTGCATGTCGGGGAGGGAGGGGCTGGTCGCGACACGGCCGTCAAGACCAGCAGGTTGCGACACCACCATCACCGTTACATAATTATTCTAACTCGTTACGCCTCGCTCCACTCGGGGCAGCCTGACGGGGGGGTGGGCTCAAGTCGCAGTAGGTCGGTTCGTGGCTGGGATTGGAATGGGATGCGTGTGCGTGGGCTGTCCGATGTACATTGGCGAGATGTCGCCGAATTCTATTCGAGGAAAATTACAAACGATATCATGGGTGATGCAATCATCCGGCTCCTTGTTTGCAGTAACCCTCGGCCTCGCGGTACAGAACCCTCCCGGGTCGTCAGACTATAACTTCGCCTGGTTCACGCAGAATTGGTGGAGGTTCGTAGTCTTCCTCCCCGTCGTAATTTCCCTCATTGCGTTAAAAATGCTCTCAGACGTTTCTGAAACGCCTTACATTCTCCTCAAGAGGGGGTCGAGGGACGCTGCGATGGCAGCATGTGAGGATATCTACGTTGAAGAGGACGTCGAGAAAGAGTTCGAGGCCGTCGTCCACTCTGTCGAAATTAGTCGGAACAAGAAGAAGCCCCTCGAGTTAATGAGAGAGAACCGTGAGTACGTGCACGCTCTTCTCGTCGGCGCATGTCTTGGATTTCTTCAGAATCTGTCCGGCGCACGCAGTCTTTTAACGTCGAGCTCGCGTATAATAGTACAAGCAGGGTTCAGCGCTCGCACGGCGAACTTCCTAACCTTCGCTTTGCTCGGCGTGAACGTGTTGGCGACTGTGGCAGCGACATTCATCATGGACAGCTGGGGTCGAAGAAAGGTTCTAATAATTTCATTCACCGGGCAAGCTCTCACGGCTATCATCGGCGCCGTCCCTTTCTACGTTTCTCCCAACGCCGACAACCCGGTTACGACGGTCGTGTCGTTATTCGCGTTTTTGGCTACGTACGCGTTCGGGGTGAGAGACAGCGAGGAGCGAAGCGATGAGAATGTGAATAATGTGTTCACGCAATATTGTATTAACTAACTTGTCGCTTCGCTCCTCCTTTGCTCCTCCTTCGCTCCTCGGCAGGTGGGTCCAATACCTTGCATGTATCTGGGGGAGATTTTCCCGCTTGACTTCAAAGGATTCGGGATGAGCGTGGGGGCGAGCGCCAACTGGACTGGGATATCGATCGCGACGTTCATTGTTCTCTCGTCGTCGAACAATATCATTTTTAGCATGTTCGCGATCGTGAGTGTCATCGCCGCTATATTCACGGCTGTATTCGTTAGAGAGACGAAGGGGAAGAGCGTGATGGGATCCCCTTACTTTACTGAAGCGAAGGAGATGGGTGGCGGATGACACGAGTAGTTGGGGGGGGATTTTGTTTGTTTGAAGGCAGCCGAAAGAGGTCAATGACGATCGTTAAGTCGAACCGAGTCCACGATCCGAAAGCAAGAAACAAATTTGATAAGCAAAATCGAGAGATATTCCTTTTCACCAAAAAACCCCAAACCTGACCCCATCTGTTGCCTTACAGTATACTAATTTCTTGCTTGTGAGTACGCAATCAGGACTCGAGATAAAGTGAGAGCCCTTCTCTTTCACCTATTTTCTACGCTTCATGTCAAAACTGCGTGAATTTGGGGTTGGGAGGTTGAAACATCCATGGTGTTATTGCAGACCGAGGGGGGGGTCCAGTTGGGTGCAATTTCTTAGCATTCACAAAGGAATTTAGACCCTGGTTATGTCAACGTCGACCGATGTCACTATATTATACTAAACATCGACGGGAATCAATGACTGGGACGACTCTTGTGAAAAAATTCTCTTCCAAAACACAAGCTTCGATCTTCAAGGCTGTTGTTCTCCAACTTTCTTGAAGCTATCAACACATAAGAACAATCCCGGCTTGGGGATGGGCGTCATTTCTTTCCTTATTGTGAATCATCGCGATGGTAGATTATTTTGCTCACACCTCTCCCCATTTCCATCGTCTCCGCAGATTACAGCAACCCTGTAAGCTTCACAAGCATAAGGAAGAAGGTTTGACGAGGATGAGTAACGCTCCGAAGAGTGAGCAGGGAGGAATCGGTCACGACAGCACCACCGAACCCAAGCACTCGGCCATCTCGAGGCAGGACCTTCGGAGGACTTCAACAAGCGGAGAAGGTGAGATTAGAGTGACTTGAGGACGATGACCTCGAGGAGGGGGGGGGGGGCTGGACGAGAGGTTGGGGGGGGAGGATGGGTCTGGGCGAGAGGTTGAGGGGGACGACTCGAAGTGGGACAAAATTGGGTGGGGTGGGTGGGCGAGAGATTGGGGAGGGGGCTGGGCGAGAGGTGGGAGGGGGTGGGGTGGGCGAGAGGTGGGGGGGGGGGAGTCTGGGCGAGAGGGGGAGGGGGATGACGACTTAGAGTGGGACAAAATCTCAGAGCCGACCCAGTCCGCAAAAACATATCTCCATCAATTGTTAGCTCACTCAGCACTTCCTAATGCAGGACATACCTCTAATCACAAACAGGGAGCAATCGGTCACGACAGCCCCACCGAACCCAAGCACTCGGCCATCTCGAGGCAGGTGCTTCCGAGGACTTCAACAAGCGGAGAAGGTGAGATAAGCGTGACTTGAGGACGATGACCTCGAGGAGGGGGGGTGGGGTGGACGAGAGGTTGGGGGGGGGGATGGGTCTGGGCGAGATGTAGAGAGGGACGACTCGAAGTTGGACAAAATTGGGTAGGGTGGGTGGGCGAGAGATTGGGGGGGGGCAGCGGCGCGAGAGGTGGGGGGGGGGTGGGGTGGGCGAGAGGTTGGCGGGGTGGGTCTGGGCGAGGGGTGGGGGGGGGAGTCTGGGCGAGAGGTGGAGGGGGACGACTCTCGAAGTGGGACAAAATCTCAGCCGACCCAATCCGCACAAGGAAATTTCCATCCATTGTTAACTCACGCAGCACTTCCTAACGCAGGACATACCTCTAATCACAAGAGATCGGCGGGAGATGGGGAGGGAGGGGATCTCTTCCATTCGAGGAAAGTCTCTGTCGAATTCCCTGACGGTAATGTCGATTTTAACAAACCCCCTCCCACCACCAAGTCGACATTTCACTCAAGTCCAAACACTGGTGTGGATCTAAAAGGTAAGAAAAGGGCAAGGCGGCGTTGTTGGCGGGGTCTGAGAGAAGAAGAGGGGGGGGGGGATGACTACTTCCGTTCCAGGAGAATGCACAATTTTATAGCTTACCAACGAAATCTTGTCGACGTCGTTGTTCACCCCCGCGCAGAGATGAATGGGAGTGACGCACAGGTTTGGGCGGAGAGCAATGTAGAAGACCCCCCTAATTATAAAGGAGACCCAACTCCATCAGAGGGTGCGAAAGGGACGGAGATTTCAATTGAGAAAAAGAAGGAAGTCTCGAGGATGATTGTGCGTGACAATGCTGAAGGGGTTGAGCGAGGTGAGTTCGGGTAGTTTGGGCTGCCTGAGGAGGTGGAGGTGAAGGAGAGACTGCTTGCACGGCGCTTGTCGGGCAGTTGAGGCTCGTCAAATTTCTTCCATATAACTCCGCCAATCAATAACCCCAAACGTACCGTCATGGATGTAACTACGCTGCAGGGCCTCGAGGCGGTTATAATACTCAAGTATTACCTCAAGAGGGATCTCTCTCTGAAGGTAACGGAGTCTCACTGCCGTTGCAGGTCGCCAGTACAAGCGAGGACATGAAATCAAACACGTCAAGCGAGGAGACTGCGCTCGACACTAAAGCCGAGGGAGTTGAAAGAGGTGAGATAAGGGTAGATGGGGGTTCAAGGGGGGAGGTAGACGATAGGGGGGGTTTAGCGCGCTGATTTTTGTGACTGCAGAGGCTCGTCAAATATCATTTAGTATATGTGTCAACCCCACCAACACGTATATCTTCATAAACAAACGCCTACGCTTACATTCACAGCGACGTCTCGAAAGGGCGCTCACTCTCTGGTAGGAGAGGATCCCCTCGATAAGATGGGGGGAACTTCGCTGCCGTCACAGATTGAGAATTCAAGTGAGGATATGCAAGAGGTGAGAGAGATGAGGAGCGAAGTGACGGGCTGAAAACGTTAAGGAATGCAAGGGAGAGGATACGCAGGAGTCCTCAATTCTTTATAAGATGCATCTCAAGCCTCACACACTGCCGCTGCGATTCTAACTCTTCTTCGTAAAACCCAATTCTTGCACAACTCTCCACGCTTGTCACAGGTGAGAAAGGAATCGGAGTAAAAACGACGTCGCACCTTGCAAGCCACGCCCATGCACGTGATGATTTTGTCTCTTAATATAATCTCGCCTCCCTTGACATTACTATTTCTAACCTACTAACGTCTTTGCTTCCGCAATTTGCTTCGCTCCTCACAGGAAAAGGACACGGAAAATGAATCCCGAGCAGGGAGAGAAGACGGTGTGAGAGAGACTCATATACTTCAGGTTGACGCCTCGATGTCCGATAGCTACCATTCAGTAAGCGATCTAGGTAATGAAAGGCAAGTTACTCCTTCTTCGTCAATTGAAAGACCTCATGGGGACGCTAGACAAGGTGAGTTCGCTTTTAAGAGGATTGTAGGGGCGGAGACCCTTGATATTCTAAAGGGAAATAGGGACGATGTAGGAGCACGCGTGGAAATCTTTTCATGTTGACTAAGAAACGCCATAATCACCAATACCGCAGACTCTAAAAACGGTCACGAGGACTCCGGACGAGGTGAGTTGTGCGTTGAGAGCAGGAAGAGAGAAAGGACAATTTGATACTCTAGGAGAGAGCGGGATAGTCGGGGGAGGTCGCGTTGAAACTTTGTAGTTTTTCCCACCGCCTGCGCGCGGAACGCGCGGAGCCGTTCGCGGAAGGCCTGGCCAAGGGCCGCGCGTGTGCCGGTCTGCGGTGACTGCATTGGATCCGTCTCCGGCCACCGCGTGGGTTCCGTCTGCGGCGACCACATGGGTTCCCTCTGCGGTGACCGCATGGGTTCCCTCTGCGGCGACCGCATGGGTCGCTTGATATTCTACACAGAAACGAGGAGCACGCGTTGATTTCTCTTCATGTTGACTAACAAACACCATAATCGCCATAATCGCAGACTCTAAAAACGGCCTTGCGACTGTCAGTCATGCCACTGCCGCTCAGTCCACGACATTAGATCCTGACATCAGAAATAAAGACTCTCCGCAGCCCCTCTCCAGCTCCAATCACACACCCTCCGTAATACACGGCCCCGTAGATATCGATTACGCAGATCTTGGACCCGAGCAAGGTAAACTTGTGAAGCTTCTTGAGGAGAGAGGAGCTGTTGAAGACCTCATAGACAACTCTACCGGCGTCGATGTGAAAGATATGGAGCTCGCTCGTGTCTTCCACGACGAGCGCGACAAGATCATTGACTTTCTCCTCACCGATTGTGAGCAGGGCAAGTTCCGAAGGAAGACCCTCCACGAGTATGACAAAGAGGAAGGAGTCGTTCACAGACTCGTCCATTGGCAGCACTACGGCATGGGGAATAAGTTCGTCGAATTTCTCCTCGACGTCAGTGTCTTCTCTCCTGACAAATCGACGAACATTATGGAATTGGCACCCCTTGATGAGGACGATCTTTCTGATGAGGCAACTGCAAAGCTTGTCGAGATTCTAGAATTAACAAATACCAAGACTGTCAAGCGAGGTGTAATTAAGGGGCAGCTCAGCTTCACTGATTTCGAGTTTGGACAAACTGCAGTCACCGTGGTGGGAACTCTTAAGGCAGAGGAGAGAGCAACAGAGATGAAATCAGAAGTTGATGTTCGCACAGTCAAAACCTTTAAGAGTGCGAGATCCAGGAGATCTAGTGTTGAAGGCAGGAACAGTGGCAGGACCAAGAAGGGAGACGTCAAGGCTGCGTATGCAGCAGTAAAGGGTATCATGGAGGAGGTCAGGAAGAAGTTCAGACAGCCTGGTGTCATTGATGAGAGGAGGAAAAGACACTTTGTGGAGGAGGTCATGCCAAGGGCACTGCCTCTGACAAGAGAGGAGGAGGCAATGTTGGAGAGGGTTGGGAGGTTAGAGAAGGGACTTCACACAAAGGGAAAGAGAGTCAAGGGGACACTGAAGGAGGGTATTGACAAGTTCCTGTGGAGAGACGGGGACAAGTTGTGGGGAGCCTATGGGGTCATCGTGGACAAGTCAGCAAAGGGTATATTGGCAGAGCAATCAGTTTTTGACACATATGATGCCAACTCCATCCATATCAGGGAGAACGGAAAATTATCGAGGGTTGTAAGGGAAAATGTGGATGGGAGTAGGAGCTTACAAGTCCATAGAGGTATTCACCTGCCTAGTCCAGCAAAAGACCGCCTCTTTGAAGCCTGGTTTACTTGGAAGGAAATCAAGTTGAGCAGTGGCAGGACTTCATACATGTTGGCTTTTGTGCCACTGACAGAGTACCCAGGAGGAGGCTTCAAGGATCTTAGTAAGGAAGGATTTGTGCTGGCGGAGACTACAGGTGCCTACTTCTTCAATGAGATTGCTCCAAATGTCTGTAGGGTGACACGTATTCAGACAGTTGATCTGCATTTCCAAGGCCTTCAAAAGACACTGATGGACAAAGCAATTGACTACCTTGCAAAGAGTCAGCTTGTTGAGGCCAACAGGTTGCAGGAGAAGTTCAGGAGGAACGGGAAGGAAGTTGATGCTGAGGTCAGGGGGGCCTTGGTGGAGAGGATGAGGGAGGGTGTTGAGTTGAAGGAGGACCAGAAGAAGGTTTTTGGGGAGTTAGAGAAGTTGTTTGGAGGTGTTGATGGATGGGAGGATATTGCTTCACCTTATCAAGGTGTCAAGATGGGGGTAAAGCATGAGCAGCAAACGACAAACGAGAGGAGCATCACACTTGTGCAAGCTGAGGGAATGGCAGATTGCACGGCTGAGGAAGGTAAGTGGTATTAAGAGGGGGGGGAGAAAAGAAATGCCAAATGTTATTAACCACAATGAACCCACAGCTGCTGCGTGGTATTTCTTGCTCTGCAGCAGGGCAAGAGCCTGCACGGACAGAGAAGAAGGAAATCCAGCAAGGTTTGAGGTCAGAAAACAGGGAGGGAGGATCAATGGGAAATTCTTTGCGTTTGTCAGAAAGATGCCGAGGCTGCTACAAAACAGAGAGTTTTTGATGCACTTCATTTGGAAGCGAGACAAAAACGACAGAGTATCAGTAGGTGTCAAGCCAATCGGTGAAGAGGTTGACTACGGGGGTAGCATGGGCAAATTGGTAAGGGGGACAACCACAGCAATCTTCACTGCTACCAATGTGCAGGCCGTTGAAGGTGAAGTAAATCAGTGCTATATGAACATAAGACAGAAGTTCGATTTGGGCGGTCATATTCCAGTCCCTATCTTGATTGGCTTGGCCCCCAAAGTCTTAGGAGTTGTTTACAACATTGCAAAAACTTTCCAGCGGGATGAAGAGGTTGATAAAGCTGCACTGGCCTCTCTTGCCAACATCATCAAGAATGAGCAAGATTATACAGATGAGGAGAAGGCTGCAATCAGGAAGGGGAAGGAGTTTTATGAGAAGTGCAAGGTGGAAAAGAACTTTGATGATTTGAAGAGTCCTGATGAGAGGGTCACGATGAAGCTAGTTCATGTTGACGGGGCAAGCAGTGGGACTGGTGTCGCCACTACTGTAGTTGATGCTAGTGTGGAGGAGTGTGCTGCCTATGAGTTTTATTTGGATTCAAGAGAATTCCTTAACACTTCAAAGGAGCGAGGGATCACTGAGTACCACATCAAAAAAACCAATGCCCACACTCTCTACTACATTTCAACAAGGAATCTTGGCATCCCTGGACTTGCTCCTCGTGATGGAAGGAGTAAAGTTACCTGGTGGAACAGAGAAGATGACGGCAGAGTTTTCATTGACGTTGAAGATACTGAGGAGCTCCAGGTAGACTTTCCAGTGAAAGCTGGGAATGTTTTAGTAAAGATTCACACAGTCTGGGTATTTGAGCCACTTGACCCTCTTGGAGATGTGCCACAAACATCAGTGACTTTCACAACAAAGGTAGATCTTGGTGGTATTTTCTTCTCCTCCATTGTGAACAAGCTTGCACCAAGGTTTCTTGCACAAGTCTCCGACTTGAGAAAGAAGTTTGACAAGAGCAAAGAGATTGCATTCTTCAACAGACAGCAGATCATTGAAAAGTTTGAGGAGATTGCAATTGAGGGAGCACCAGGGATTGAAATTCATTTTGACGAGATTGATGGAGCTCAAGAGATCAGTAGTGGGTTGACTGGGCAGGCACTGATAAAGGCAGAGAAGGGAATGGGATGGGGGAAGACTTCAATAACTTTGAGAGCATCCCACAAGGAAGTTGCAGCATTCTTCTGGGACTTTAAAAGTGGAGTTGAATCCCAGCTTGCAATTCACAGAGTTAACAACAAGGCACTTGTAATCACAGTTGAACACAAAGGGCATCTCACAGCTGTAAGGTTCTCTGACGCTGGCCAGATGAAGACAGATGTTGCACTGATGACTAGGCATAAGGGTTTAGGAAAAGCTGCCAACAAAAAGAGTGTAATTAAGCACCTGAGCATAGCAACTGATGCTGCTTACTACTTTGATAATCTGCTGAAGAGCAATGAAGCAGGTAAAGAGGATGGGAGAAGGTTTGGGGAGCAGTTGATGGATAAAGTGAAGAGAAGGAACGTTTGGGAAAGCAAGGTAGAGGTCGTGAGGGAATTCATTGCTGCCAATAGGGCACTGAGAGAGATTGCAGAGCAGGATGGTTTCATGAGAACTATGCTGTATGCTGTGGTTACGAACAAATTTAAAAGGAGAGCCACAAACGAGGGTGAAGATAATAATGAGGAGGAAGCCAGGGGGTGGGAGATTGGGAGTGCAATGACAGCAGTCATGTTGACCACAGCAACTGCAGCACATGCAGTAGATGAGTGGGCACATCAATTCACTGAAGTGCAAGAAGTCATGAATGAACAAGAGTGGTTAAGGCCCATGCTTGAGGAGATAGTCATGAAACTATTTATGAAGTCTACCATAGGCTTAAAGGCAAGGGTAAGTGTTGGTGCTGCCACAAGCATGCTTGATTTGGTGACTGATGTATATGTGACATCCAAGTTTTGGAGTGACAAGAAGTATGGATACTTTAAGGCATCTTTGGCAAGTTTGGTAGTGTCAATTGGGATTCAAATGCTTACTGTTTGGGGACAGAATAGGAAGTTAGGGATGAAGAGGGTGGTACGGGAGTGGATTCCAATCTTACTTGGGTACAAGCCTGCAGTTGATGCCTACAGGGTAGCAACTGGAGCAAAGCATGAGGTTGGGGCTGCAGTTGACCCAATGTTTGAGATGACATTCATGAAATGCATTGAGATGTTTGCTGAAGCAATCCCTGGAGTGATTATCCAACTTATGGCTATTGCAACCAGTGACAAAAGTGTTGGAATTTCTTCCTGGCTTTCAGTTGCAGTGTCAGCAATTACAACAGGCTTTGCCTCAGCAACACTTAGTTATGACTGGGACACAGACCCTGCTAGGAGAGAACAGTCACCAGATTTTTATGGGTACATACCAGCAAAAGCAAGCAAGAGAACAGTAGTATTTGTGTCCATGCTGCTGTACACTGCAGGAATGCTTCTAATAAGGTGTACAACAATTGTTCTTCTTGGGATGTTGGGAGGTAGATGGGCCTTTAGCTACATTGGAGTCGATCTTGGTTTGTACTTGTTGGTAAAGATATTAAGGGGAGACTTTTGGTACTGGTTGCAATTGGGGGGTAACAAAGAGATTGTGTTTAGCATTATTTTCAGAGTCATTGTAAAGATCATTGTAGACTTCACATCAATTGCGCAATTTAGACATCCAAAAGAAGTTGGGGGAGCTTACTGGTTGTTTGGTCTTTTGTTGACAATGGTAAGTCTACCAGTGTCCATATATATATATCTAGTTTCTCCTTATGTTGATGACAATCCAATTGATATTGCATCATTTATAGTGAAGTACATCATACCAATAACTACCATATGCCTTGGTGTTTTCTTTTTTAACATTGAGAGGAAGTACTTGCACACCTTCTGGAGTATACAGAGGTCAAAGGATATGACTATGGCATACTTTCTTGAAGGAAAAAGTGATGAAATGAAGTTTGGAGTCTTATGGCATTCAAGGCATCATTGGGTCTCAATCGAAGGAGAAATTAAGAAATGGGTTGAGTTGAACTGGGCTAAATGGGAAGAGGAGAAACCAGAATGGCTTACTGATGTGAGAAAAGCTTATGTGCCAGTTGATTTCATTCCATCAGATGGAGATGCTAGAAGGAGAGAGAGTGTTAGGAGAGCAAGTGTTGATGCTGAAGCTGAGGGTGGTCTAGCAGGTGCTTTGAGGGCAAAAATTAGGAGAGCAAGTGTTGGAGGTGCTGATGGTGGAGATATTTTAAGAGTGGGAGGTGGGGAGGCTAAAGTAAGCAGTGTTTTGCCGCTTGAAGATGAGAATGGGGATTAACTAAAGAGGCAGCAACATTTGTAGGACAAATTGATTTGATTTGTTATTGTTGGGAATATTGTTAGGGTGTATTGTGGGAGCGTTATAATGGTGTGTGAAAATAATGGAAGTGTAGTAATTGTATTGTGGGAGTGTTACAAGAATTTGTGAGTATTGAGGAAGTATATGTAGTTTTGGAAAGATGTGGCAGTGTTATTGTGGTTTGTGAGTGTTGTGGTAGTGTTATAAATATGTATGGAGTTTTGAAGAATTGTGGAAGTGTTATAGTGTTTTTTTTGTATAATGGGAGTGTAGTGGATCTGTATGGGGGTAAGTTAAAGGAGGGTGAGTGTCGTTTTAGAGAGGAGTGAAGGGAGTTTAGGGTTGTGAGTAGAAGAGAGGAGGGTATAAGGTTGAATAATATGTGTAAGTGTAGTAGATGTGTATGAAGATGAATTAAGGAGGGTGAGTGTAGTTTTAGAGAGGAGTGAGAGAAGTTAAGGAGAGAGTAAAAGAGAGGAGGGTATAAGGTGAAATGATGTGTGTAAGTGTAGTAGATGTGTATGAAGATAAATAAAAGAGACAGGGTAACCCGGCCTAAGATTGTTACCAAATTTGCCCCATATTTCTCAGATTCTGAGAAATCCAGCCTTATATTTCTCAGGCCTGAGAAATACAGCCCATAA